>JAFMOB010000045.1:0-261807 GCA_018985215.1 Larimichthys polyactis
AAACTACAAAATAGGGCCACAAAAATGGTCTGAAAGAGACTGATTACTCATATAACAAACTAACTGCTTTTAGCTAACGCTATGGCTTACAAGGTGACTGAAAATGACTTGGGGAATTAATACATCCCTACTGATTAGGACAAATCAAAAGAAAACCATCTGATTTAAACATGACATCATACTGAATTAATTAGGTGATCTATTACTTTACTTTACTTTATGTTTTATATTTGAGTGCATTATGGTTTACCTGACAAGCTCTTCAAATGAAGTACCAGCAAATACACAGTGCTTGGACTGGCATTAAGTCTAATCACAGCAAAACAAATTTGCAATTTGATACAAAACAAAACATTATGTGTTTACTCTTCATGTAAAATGACTAAAATAATGCCTTTGGATACATAGCTGATTTAAAAAATAATATTCATAATAAAATAATTTTCTAAATGAAGTTACAGCCTGTTGTGCATGGTTAATTATGAAACGTATATTCCTATAAAACATATATTCTTTAATCCAAATGCATGCACCAAAATGTTATTTAAACAGTGTATAAATAAAGAGTACACATTACAGCTCTATACATAAGATGCAGAACAATTGTGATATACAAACCAAGTCAATTAAGGAAATGAGAAACTTGCTTTCTTTCTTCTGTGTGTGTGTGTGTGTGTGTGTGTGTGTGTGTAGATATATATATGGCCTGATTTGATTTGATTTGATTTATGTGAAAAAGTAATTGTCCCCCTGTTCATGAATTAACTGTGATCAACCACAGTTTTAGAAAACTGAGTTCAATTTCACTACCTACACCCAGGCCTGATTACTGCCAGTTGAATCAAGAAATCACTTAAACAGATCCTGTCTGACGTGAAGTGAAGTAGGCTAGAAAAAGCTCAAAAAGTAGCATATCATGCCACAATGAAGAAATGCAAGAACAGATGAGGAACAAAGTCATTGACATCTATCAGGCTCAGGGTTACAAAGACCTTTCTAAGCCTTTGGGACTCCAGTGACCACCACGGTGAGAGAATGGAGAAAACTGGAACAGTGGTGAACCTTCCCAGGAAAGGCCTGCCTATCAAAATTATTTGGCGTGCATTGATGACTCATCCAGAAGGTCACAACAGAACCCAGAACAACATCTAAAGACCTGCAGGCCTCACCTGCCTCAGTTCAGGTCAGTGTTCGCGATTCAACAATAAAAACTAGACCAGAGAAAAAATGACATCCATGGGAGAGTTCCAAGGAGAAAACCACTGCTGACCAAAAAGAACACAAAGGCTCATCTCACAAAACATCTTGATAATCCCCCAAACTTTTGTAAAAATATTCTGTGGACTGAAAGACAAAAAACAAAAGTTGAACTTTTTGGAAGATGTGCACCCCGTTACATCTGATGTGAAACTAACGCAGCATTTCATAAAAAGAACATGATACATATCAACAGTCACACATGGTGGTGGTAGTGTGATGGTCTGGGATTGCTATGCTGCTTCAGGACAACTTGACGTAATTGATGTAACCGTGAATTCTGCTCTCTACCAGAAAATCCTGAAGGAAAATGTCCGATTATCAGTTTGTGACCTCAAGCTTAAATGCACTTGTGCTTCGGATCATTGTTCTGATGTATAACCTGTCAGCAAGTGTACCTCTGAATGCCTTTAAAAAAATAAAAAATAAAAATAATGGTTTTGGAGTGGCCAAGTCAAAGACCGGACTTAAATCTGATTGAGATGTTGTGGCATGACCTTGCAGAGGCCGTTCATGCTGAGAGCTGACCAAAATTCCTCCACAGCGATGTGAAAGACTCATTGCCAGTTATCACAAATGCCTGATTGCAGTTGTTGCTGCCCAGGGTGGAACAACCAGTTGTTTAGGGTTTAGGGGGAAATTACTTACTCATTTTTACACTCATTACTGTTGTTAGTTCCATTAGTTCCATATTAACATTAGAAAAGTGAAGAAAATATCAGGGATTTAGGATTTAGTGACATCTACAGTTGGAGATTGCAACCAATTATATGCTGAAACTGAAACTGCTGTGACTGTAAAATACCACAAAAAACACACACAAAACACAAAAAAAATCTCTTTAGAGCCAGTGTTTAGTTTGTCCATTCTGGACTACGGTAGAACAACATGGTGAACAAACATGGCATACTCCGTGGAAGAGAACCTCTATGTCTGTAGATTTTAAAAAGAAGAAGACAAAAAGACCTATTATAAGGTACTTAACAATAACGATTTCTTTTTTCAGGTATACACTAATGAAAACATAGTTATATATATTATATTGTGGAAATGAAGCACCCTAAATCTGACACATTGGACCTTTAAAATAATGGCTGACAGGAAAGTTGCAACTGAAATGATAACTTTAAACAACACAATTAAAAGGTACAATATGTAAGATTGAATTCCAAGCTCGAATTCCAAACTTCCCCTAACTGACACTCACGTAGGGTGCCAGGTTGACGCCGCTGAACCTTCATGAGCACAGGACTATACTCTACCTATTGTGTTTTGGGTTTGTTTATTTCATGAATCAGCTTCTAAATCGGAGTCTGACTTTCAATTTACACTGTAGAATAGTGATATGAAAAAGTTTGGTTTGTAATGAGAGACAGAGAGCACTGGTTGAGATACATACGCCAGTGGTTTTCAAAGTGTGAGGCACGCCTCCCTTGGGGGGCGCCAGAGGACTTCAGGGGAGGCGCGGCGGGGGAAAAAAATTAAAATATATCTTACAAAGATATGTGTCTCATCACTGTGAGATGAAAACTCGGCTAGCCCCCAAAGAGTAGCAAAAAAAATACACAAAACGATACAGTATGTCTTATCTTTGCTGTTTTGTGTCAAAAGTTCTATTCCTGCGCAAAGCTGCTAATGTCTCCTGCTATGTCTCTGCTTTAGTTTGAATCAATCACGAAGGTCCTGGTCGTTTACATAAAGACAAAGGGGCTTTGAAAGTGAAGTGTGACCTGTTGGTGCGATAGACCACCTTTGGGTTTACTTCGTTCTGGATTGTCATTGGTGGGTCAAAGGTGAATGTGGGCGGTGCTAATCGATTCTCCTGACTCTGATTGGTCGATAGTTGATAGGTGTCAATCATCAAACACTGTGTGTTGTTTTAGCCTTAGCAGCACCGCTAGCTGCTACCGCGGCTGCTACCGCGGCTGCTTCATATTCTTTTAATACCGCTTGTTTCAAACATTGCGTCGTATTAAAACTCAAAGTCTTCTTTCCTCCTCTCGGAATCGTCGCTGAACAACTTTTGCAAACAACTGATGTTAATAACTGCTGTTATCTTCTGCCACTATGGAAAATAACCACACTGGTGAAGATATGTTCATTATTAGTCTGAGACGGGGCCAGGCTTGGGTCCTGCCAATAATGCGCGATAACTTTTGGGGCGACTCGGCCTGCAAATGTCGGATGAGTGATTTAATGTGTTTAAAAAATCAGCTAAAAAGTTAAATTGTGTGAAGTTGAAAAGTGAAGATTTTTTTAAAATGTATTTAAATATGTTTGAAAACACACAGATGTTAAAATGTGTTTTAAAAAGATGTTAAAAACATACACAAAGATTGTGTTTAAAAAATATATTTGAGCACATTCACAAATAAAGATATCTAAAATGTCTTACAAATATGTTTAAAAAAGATGTGAGTGACATTTATTGTTGAAACATTTTTTCCCAAGCCTTCGTAGAACATTCAAAACAACATCAATCAACAGTAATAAAAGTAATAATAATAATTGTGTGTGTGTGTGTGTGTGTGGTGGGTAGGGGGAGTGGGGGGACACCTGACATATGCGGTAAATCAGACTGAGGGAGACTGTTTTATAGTGGTTACGTCCAGCACAAATAAACACAGAGAAAGGGCTGCCTCAATTCAAAGCGGCAGCTAGTAGTGGCACTTCTCCACTGACCTGCTGAAGTAGTTGCCAGTGTCTGTACGTGTGCGCCATTACCGACACACGTAAACTCAGATCTGACTACATATATTCCCTGTCATAGCAACAAGCTGCTGTTGCATATAAGAGACGTCCTGTTACCGGCGTATTTTCCTCTGCATTCCGCTTAGGAAACGAAAGCAGTCTAATGTTACATGCACTGACATTAGATAACACACATGAAAATGATGAGAAACCCTAACGTGATTATGTAAGTACACAATGTAAAATCACGTTATCGTGCACTAAGTCACCTAACGTTACTGTAATTACTATATTATTTTCAGGTCTCCAGCGCCGGTCTCAGACACTGGCAGCTGCTACTGTTATGGGCATTTGTTTTTATTTTATAAAACAGTCATCAGTGTTACATTAGACTCACTGCCAGTAGCATTTCCATTACGTGATTTGTGCATTAATAACGTCGCTTGTTTTATTGT
This sequence comes from Larimichthys polyactis, assembly GCA_018985215.1. NCBI lineage: Eukaryota > Metazoa > Chordata > Actinopteri > Sciaenidae > Larimichthys > Larimichthys polyactis. Next base: position 4,404 of record JAFMOB010000045.1, read on the forward strand.
TGTTTTTTTTTTTTTTAATGTAGCTAATCTCTACGCCTGTTTCTGTCTCTCAGGTCTGGTAGAGTCCAACTCTGTCAAACTGCTGCGCATGCATGCTTCCATTGTTGTAGTGCGCTGTGTTTGCTACAAATTTGTTTCATACCTGGCAACCCCGGATATCGAACACAGAACTAATTGATCAGAATTCCAAAGGCCAAAACATAAACAGAGGGACGGGCCGCAAAATAAGAACATTTTGGCTGTCAGGTTTTTGTCAACAAGCAAGTATTTCAACTTAACATGTTTCCTTAAGAACTGATGATATAGGGGGGCAGCATTGTCACTCTTCAGCTGTCTCTATCAAAAATAAAGCTTGAAAAGGCCAAAAAAAAAGAAAGAACTGATGATATAGCATATTAATTTTATGATTTAATACAGTGAACATCTTACATAGTGTACCTTTAAGTACCAGATTCTACTGAAATTGTTTAATAAAATCAGATGTTAGTAATTGTGGCTATGATCCATTTTTTATGATGGCTAAGACAGCAACAAAACGTGGTCTATTAAACAAAACTAAACAAAAAATGAATGAAGTCAGTGAAAGTTCATTTTTGCTTTTGTTTTTTAAGTGTAGTGCAGTGCTCTGAACTCTCTTGATCATGGTACATGACATTCAAAAGTTTCTTTTAACAATAAATAAAACTGAATAAATTAAAATAATAAATCATTACATGATTTCACACATACAACATATACTATGAATATTAATAATTAACAAAGGTAAATCTCACCCACTAAGAGATTTTTGTAGGCAAACTTGCACCTGTTGAAACAATAAAACTTATTATGAAATAAATGTATTTCAATTTCAAACTACTGAGCTTAAAAACAACAAATACATACAAATGAAACACCATTTTGACTTAGGTCTGTTTACAAGTTTGCTGTCAAAAAATGACATAAGGAATGCTTCTGTACATTTGATTTTCAATGAAACGGAAAGGATTTTTGTGTAACATACTGACAGAGGGCATTTTTTAAATTGCTTATGCAGTAAGATCTCTTTAAATATTCTGATTGTGGTGGATTTTTTGCTTGTTTTGTTTCTTTTTCAGTGAATATCAATTTTTATTCAGAATGACAACATGCAAAATAATTTGAAAAACTTTTGTCTGCTGATATTACAAAAAAGAAATAAAAACTGTACTTTTATGCATATATCTGATTGCATGTGATAGAGACTGGACATGGGAAATAGTAAAGTCTTACAAATTTTTGATGAATAACAGGCCAGGCCAAGATGTTTCAAACAATTTTCAACATAACATCAACATAATCAGCATATGCCCTTTGAGAATTTTGCATATTTAAATCATGTTTCATTAATGCAATCTATTATTTACAAAAACGAAGTAGTTTGTTTTAAACATACAATCCTTTGTCTTATATTGTACAATACTTACAATTACAACATTGAATCATAATGTCCTTTAACACCTCAATACAAAAAAAATAAAAATAAAAATAAAAAAGGTAAAGAATACCATATGTAACCAGGCACAATGTCTGATGCTGGTTTCCTATACAGCACAATCATTCAGACAAATGTCATAGCTGCAGGTAAAAGGGATTTTTTGAGAAGGCAGTCAGATAAAAAGGAATCATCAAGAGGGTCTTAATTTTTCATGGAAACACATGGCATCTATCTGCTCTGTGAGCTGCTCTGAATTCTTTATCACAGTTACAGTATTGATGTCACATCAAACACAACAAATAGCATGTGCTACAGTGTTCATGCCTCGCTTTCACTAGGAGTTAAATAGATCAGTGTATGCAGTCAAAGAAACATATCAATAGGTGCCGTATCTCCCTGTCGCTGTCATGGTTGTTGTGTCCAGAGAGCCTTCAGTGACTAAATAAATGATGGCACTGCATCTCTACTTTCCAGTCTTATGTGCTCACCACGCTGCTAGTGCAGCCTCCGACGTTACTGGCCCTGTGTCCAGCCTCCTGGAAAAAAAAAAACGTTGAAATGCCAATTCCAGGTTTTGGATAAAAACTTAAAGATATCTCCAAATGTCTTCAAGTTTCCTGTCTTCAGCTTCATGGAGAGAATCTCTGGTAGCCCTACTTCTTTGCCAGTTGGAAAGGATGTTGACCCTTTGAACATAGGTGTGAATAAAGTTTAATCACTTCAGAAACACAAGCAAAACAAATCCAGGACATTAAAATGTGTCATTGATGTCCAGTGCATTTCCAGAGGTATTTGAGCTATGCTGCAATACACCCAGTTTCCCAAAGCCTGCCTTATCAACTTGTGCTTCAATTCAGATTTATTTATTTATTTATTTTTTCAAACAAATTTGTCTTTCAACCTCACACCTCCTGATGATAAACTTTTGAATTACCTATTTTCTGCTTTTAAGATGATGATATTAGGAAGCTTTTAACCATCAAAAACAACTTGAGTGCTGTGTTTGGCGTACATTGACATTAAAGTGTCATTTCTGTTTTTGTCAGTGTTTCAGTACACATAGTGCTTCATACAGTAGTAGCAACTCAAAAGTTCCCGTTCAAGCTGAACGCCAGCTGAATGGCAGCCGTTTTCCAGCTGACTTCCAGCCGGCTGCCTGCCTAGTTCCGTGAATGGAGTGACCCCCCTCCTTCTCCTGGGCGTGTCTATTTTTTAACTGTAACTCCACCCATTCATGTGATTACAGGGTATGACCAGGAGATGGCGCTTCTCTCGCAAAACTTTTTTACAGTTCTACCTGGAGATGACGTAGCTTACACACCTCATTAGCATTCTCATTGCTCAATCTTTTGTTTGTGCTTACAGCTTTTTGGTCTCCCAGTGTCACGGATCACAGAGCGGAAAATGCAGCTGGTTTGACTACTGCATAATATCCAGTAGGCATATGATTTGAGCGTGTTCATGAATTGAAATTAAATGTAAGGTGTTTATATCTAACATGTCACCATTCACCAAATCAACATCAACATCTAGGCTGTTCTGTCTTTACTAGTGGTGGGCCGTTATCTGCGTTAACGTGAGACTCTTATCGGGCGATAAAAAAAATATCACCATTAATCTATTCACAAAGCTGTTCCAGCTTCTCAGGTCGCTTTTTTACTTTTTTCTCTTTTGTTCGTTTTTGTTTTCTTCACTGTAACTCCGTGGAGTCCTGATCTCTCTAGCAATTTAGAGAGTTTTGTGCTTTTGTCATGTTTTTGTTGTGGTTTTTCTTGGTGTTGTTTTTTAAATGCCACTTCCACCTGGACAGCTGCCTTTGTTTACTCCGGGGAACAGCTGATAGCGCCAATGCTTGCCGGCATTAGTGCGATCAGCTGTTCGATTGGCGCATTAATCTATGGCCACCACTAGTCTTTACATAATTACTGAAGCGTCTCTTCTCTTGTGCTCGCACCTCTCTCTCGCTTATCTGCATGTAAACAACAAACTAACCCTTAAAAAAAGTTACAAAAAACGGTTCGGACGTCACAGGGCTGCCAGGCCTGTGTGTCAGACCTGCCGATACAAGCGAGAGGTTTTTTTTAATTAACAGTTTATTTGGAGGGGAGGGCTTGTTGTTTTTGTGTGCGACATAGAGCTGCAGAGACGAGCGTTTTGGAAGCCCTTTGTTATGCAGGTATTTACTGTAGTGCACGCTTTAGACCAGGTAAACCATACAAACCCCTCATTAGCATTCTCATTGTTTGCACTTGATGGGCTTTTTGGTCTCTCAGTGTCACAAATCACAGAGCGGAAAATGCAGCTGGTTTGACTACTGTATACTATACAGTAGCAACTGGTTTTGCTGGACTTAATTCCTAATCTGGAACACAGGCTAAAACTGGCTTAGCCTCCTTGTGAAGAAAGTCTTTCATGGAATGCCTAAATATATGTTTGATGGTTTCGTAAGCTTGTACTGCAAACTTTATTAAAACCAAAAATACTTGACTTATTTCACACTTGATTCGCCCTTAATTCATTCCATTATGCTTTATGCCATTTAGCCTATGGTCACTGTTTAAATCAACAACATCTAGGCTATGTTACGAACGTTACGAGCTGAGTTTTCTTTAAGAACACGTTTATGTTGGCATGTTGTTGTTGTGCGTGACATAGAGTTGCAGATACGAGCGGCTGCAGCGCTGCCTCAGTGTTATCTTATCGCAACTTTTTTTTTTCCCATCAACTGATCCGCTGATCAGCTGATCGGGTCACCCCAGCATCTGTCCAGATGTGTCTTAGACAGTCTACGGTAAGAGCGGAACATCACTGCTCCTCCCCGTGGACAAATGAGGCATTGCAGCTGGTTTTCACACAGACTGCTTAGGGGCGTTTCCAGTCAGGGCCTCACTGACTACGTCATTGCGGGGGATTACATTACGGTCACGGACCAGCGAAGGACCGTTCAAGGACCAGTAAAGTCACGGCCCCGTCACGGAAACACGGGAACTTTTAAGTTGCTACATCTGTATAGCCTAAAGTTTAACGATATGGTCCATATTGGTAAGGACGTCACATGGCCAAAGGCTAGTGCTCCACAGAAACAGGATTAAAAATGGCACTATGGTGTTATCTTCAACTGTCAACTCAGTAAGTGTTGTAGTCATAGCTAGATATTTAATTATAAAACATTTTTATAAGCACTGTGGCTTGTCGGTGTGATGGTACATAGAATATTCCATTTGAATGTACATGTGAAATGTGAGTGCTAGTTGCTGGTTGTTTGGGGGAATCTACAAAACCAAAAATGTCTGTAAATGTGTGTTGCATGGATGGTTTAGATATTTACAAGCCAATTGCTTATACTAACAGAGTGAATCAAAAGCTGTTTTATTAAAATCACAACACACATTACACAAAATAATTGGTTCTGTAATTATATTGTATTATTATACTGCAGCCTGGTAGAACTCTAAACAGGAGCTATTATCAAATAGGTCTTTTTCACAACTAACGTTCTCTGATCATGTTGGCTCGGTTGCCCAGTTGTGCCATCTTGCACTTTACAACATAAGAAAAATTAGGCCTTACCTGACTCAGCATGGTACCCTAATGCTGATACAGACTGTGATCAGCTAATAACTTGATTACTGTAATAACCTCTTGACGGGCCTCCCAGCCTGCACAGTGAAACCCTTTCTGATGATCCACAACACGGTGGAACGCCTGATCTTCCATCAACCTAAAAGGGCACGTTACCCTGCTGCTCAGTGAGCTGTACTGGCTACCTGCACCCACTTACTTGAATGCCTTAATGGGATTTTTCTTGGATGTTTGGATTAAGTTTTTAACCTGTACTCAGCTGCCATTTTCCATTTTGTGTTAACTTGCTTATCCTGTAATCTCTTCATTCTTCTTACTTGTCTGCATTTAGGTACACCTTTTGAACTAAACTAAAGTAAGTAATGCTTATATGTAATACTATTACATGTTATGTAGTTTTCTGGATACAGTATATCAATGTGAAAATAAAATGCCAGTAACAAACAGGACTCTAGATTGCACAGGGGACCATGTTTCAGTCCATGTGATACTGTCCAAATGCAAATATTTGACAAATATTTGAAATATTTGTCTTTAACATCATTAAAAAGCTCAAACAAAATCATCAATCATTTCCATGCTGTGAGGCACACACAGATTTATCTTAGAAGGTTAACATTCTCAACATTTTGTTTGGTTTCTACTCAATATTGGTGTTAAGTCTTTTTTCATATACACACAGTTAATTTGTTCTACAGATGCTGTATAGCTCAAGGTTATATGTTCTTTTTTTCCCCACCTTAAGTGTTATAAGGCTTCAATACATAGTTAATTGCTGGGAGCCTTCCTGCACAGAATGTATAAGAAACTGTTATACCAGAAGTCTTGGGGAACAGTGTGTAGCCTGCAGCTTACCTCAGTGAGAGGGATAAGTATAGGCTTATTTCTAGTTTTGTATATGTTTGGGAAGTGGGATAGGGTTATAAGAAGGGACACCCCCTGTTTTTTGCTACCTGTGTTTTCTTTTGTTCTCTTTAAAGAGATAACTAATCAGTTTAGCCATGCGCTCTGTTACATGCGTATTACTCCTTTTAGTTATACATCGGAGATAATAATGCGAAAATGGCCGCTGTGAGATTTCTTAGTTGGAATGTCAAAGGCTTAAATGGACCGGTAAAAAGAGCCAAAATATTCAACCATCTATAGGTATTCTATAAGTATTTAAAATGCGACATTGTATTTCTTCAGGAAACTCACCTTCTGGTTAAAGATCAAGTCAGGTTAAAAAAAGGTTGGGTTGGTCAACTGTTCCACTCCAACCTTCGTTCCAAAGTACGTGGAACAGCCATATTGATACACAAAAAAATCCAGTTTAGCGTAAGTGCCTTTACCTCAGACCCACAGGGACGGTTTGTAATGGTTACTGGGCTCCTCTGCCACAGGCCTGTCGTTTTGATAAATGTCTATGCACCAAATTGGGACAATGACAAGTTTATAGAGAAAATTGTTTCATTAATTCCAGATCTAAATTTATGACAACTGATTTTTGGGGGGCCCGAAACTATGTAATTAATCCTGTACTAGACCGCTCCAACCCTAAATCTACATATCCTTCAAAGATGGCAAGACTACTGTAAGCTTTTATGGATCAGATGGGAAGGCATTTTTTATTTCCACAAAACAAGGCCTATTCCTATTTTTCCCCTGTACACCACTCATATAGCAGAATAGATTATTTCTTTACTGACAAGATGCTTCTTCTCTTTGTCACAAAAGTTTAATAATAACTATAGTTGAATCAGACCATGCCCCTGTGCTATTAGATCTTGCATTTCCTCTTTTCAAAATGGAACGCCTCCCTTGGAAATTAGACAGAAATTTATTAGCTGATATAACCTTTTGTTAACCACTAAACCAAAAAATTGACGACTTTATAAAATTCAACAAAAAAGATGACTCTCCTTCCCTCCTTTCAGAAACACTAAAAGTAGTAATCAGGGGTGAGATTCTATCATATTATGTAAGGTAAAGGGGACAAACAGAACCGAACAAGAGGAGTTCAATAAAGATGGTTGATGCCACATACTCCATATCCCCCTCCCCTGAACTATATCAAAAGAAGCCGGATCTTCAGACACAGTACAATTTGCTAGCAACCGAAAAGACAGAACGACTCCTGTTAAAATCACGAGGTTAGGTCTTTGAACATGGCGAAAAAGCGGGTCGCCTTCTAGCTCACCAACTTAAGTGGAGCTCAGCTTCTCAACATATCCCACAGATCAGGAAAGATAATGGAGAATTAACTGTCGACCCAGAGGAAATTAATGAAACATTTACCTCGGCCCCCTACCATAAGTGCAAAACATCGGAAGGAAACTGAACTCCCATTGCAACGTATAGAAATCATCAATGCAATAAAAGCAATACAAAATTGTAAGACGCCTGGCCCCAATGGGTTTGTTAGAAAACTTCTATAAGAAGTTTTCTAACAAACTATCTACAATTTTGCCTGACATGTTTAATGATTCCCTCTCTCATTGGTTGCTTCCAGGTACGCTGACTGAAGCATCAATCATCCTCTTGTCAAAACAGGGTAAAGCTAATACGGAATGTGGTTCGTACCGACCCATCTCCCTCCTAAATTGTGATGTGAAGATTTTAGCCAAAGCACAATGCATGATGTGATCCCCACAGACCAAACTGGATTTATTTCAGAGCGCCACTCTTTTACAAATGTCCGCAGACTCCTAAATATTATTTGCTCTCCTGCATCCAGTGTGGTGCCCGAGGTGGTTATTGCACTGGATGCGGAGAAAGCTTTTGATAGGGTGGAATAGGAATATTTGCTTGAGGTTTAAAGAAATTTGGATATGGCCCTAATTTTATTTCATGGATTAAACTTTTATATACCTTACCTAAAGAATGTATAATTACAAATGGTAAGCAGTATTTTCAGTTGTCAAGGGGGACCCGTCAAGGGTGCCCTATTAGTCCACTATTATTTGCTTTGGCTATAGAACCCTCATCTATTACACTAAAATCACTGCTATCAGTGAGCGGAATTCATAGAGGGGGTGGGCAGTATAGGGTATCCCTATTTGCAGACTATTTGAGCGTTACCCTGTGAATGATCTGGCTCTTCAATTACAGGACAATACCTTCCCGTTCCAGATGTCTAGAAGCGGCTTTAAGTATTTGGGCATTAATATTACAAGAAACATGCAAAGGCTCTATCAAGAGAAAGTCTCTTTGAGAAAGTCAAATTAGATCTGAAGAAATGGAAATCACTTCATCTCTCGCTGGCAGGGAAAGTGAACTGTATTAAAATGAATGTTCTCCCTAAATTTTACATCTGTTTCAGTGTATCCCACTATTTCTTCCCAAATCTTTCTTTAAATCTATTGATAAAGCTCTTATCTCATTCATATGGGACGGTAACACGGGACTCACACAGGAAGCGTTACAGCAGCGTGACGGCTGCTCCGCGGTTTAGCTGCGTCCTTTGCCCGGCGTCAACTCACACCAGACGCGTGTCAGCTGCGTTACGGCAGCGGAGCCGGTCGTATTCACACGAGATCACGCGAGAATCCTAGACGTACGCGAGACCCCGCGATAAACTGTGTATAAAGAAAACAACAAACAGCTGGCTTTGCTTCTCCGATGTGGAGGAGATTATAAAAAGGATCTGTTGTGTCATAAATTATTGTGTGTTGTTCCACATCAACAATTAGTCTCTCATCGTTCATCCTGAGACCCTTTGATCGATCTTTGATCACCTGGTGCCACCGGTCATGACGTAATGTTGATGTGAAGTTGTGATAAGCTACATGAACTGCATATTGTGTTTTATTTTGAAAGGGGGCAGAAGTTTATTACGTTGATTCTGTGTTGGATTTCCTGTCTGGTGCGCAGTGCTCTGTTGAAATTTACGAGGTTTAGCAGCGGCTCGCGTCAAAAATGGAAATGCTACGGAATGCTCGAGCCGTGGCGCGGCAGGCACTTCTGGGACGCTTTTGAGACGCGCCCTGTGTGAGTGCTCTCATTGACTAGACTGGGGGCTATTTGCTACAGTGACCGCGGCGCAGCCGTAACGCGGCCGTAACGCCTCCGGTGTGAGTAGGCCTTAAGAAACCTAGAACAAGATTGGAACTGCTACAGAGACCTAAATCAAAGGGGGGCTCAGCTCTTCCAAATCTTTGTTATTATTATTGGGCCTCAAATGTTTAAGAAAATGATTTACTCGCTCCACACTCCTGACACAGATTGGTGCCACTTTGAAGCTGCTTCTTGCGTCTCGACATCTCTTAGAGCCCTGGTTGCTTCCGATCTTCCTCTCTCTGTCTCAGATTTTACCACCAATCCTGTTGTGATAAATACCCTTTACATAATAATCACCTTTTTCCCCCAGCCAAACTAGACTCTGAATTTAATCTATGGCTAAGACAAGGCATTTATGAGTTTAAGGACATGTATATAAACGGTGTGTTTGCAAGCTTTGGTGAATTATCATTAAAATTCAGCCTCCCTCAGGTCCAGCCTGTTCCGGTATTTCCAAGTCCGCCATTTTCTTCAGCGCCATGATCCCAACTTTCCATACATACCTTCGGGTTCTGCTTTAGACAATCTACTAGAAACTCCTTTCAACCCAAAAAGGCTAATTTCAAGAATTCATGACTGTATTGCCTGTTTTAAAAATACAACACTTGTAAAGATCAGGGTGGAGTAGGTGAATGAGTTGGGGGAGGAATTTGATGAGGAAACCTGTAACAGCGCTCTACAAAGAGTAAACGACAGTACTTCCTGTGCAAAATTTAATATAATACAATTCAAGATTTTACATCGTACTCACTACTCTAAAGTAAAACTGGCAAAAATATATCCCAACATAGACACAGGCTGTGACAGGTGTCATTACACTCCTGCCAATTTAACTAATATGTTTTGGTCATGTCCGTCCCTGACAATTTTTTGGTCTGCAATTTTTAAAACTCTCTCAGAGGTGCTCAATATCAATCTCCAGCCCAACGCCACAATGGCTTTATTTGGTACCACAGACAGGAGACAATCAGGAAAAGACATAAAAACATAATTGAGTGTGCCTGAAGGCACACACTATATGTTAACCACCGCACTTATTGAGTGTGTGTGTAAGGCGCACACTATATACTATCCACCGCGATTATTCTTCTTATTGGTGTGGGTGCCCAAAGGCCTGTTGGGCCCTATTGTTATCCTGTTTCTTTATTATTATTATTATTATTATTATTATTTTTCTTCTTCGTAACTACTCATGCAGAAAAAGGGCAGCAGGTGGGCCGCTGCTTCAGGCAGCGGCAGAGGGCACCCACACCGCACTTTCCACAGGAAATGCAGTTTTCTAGTTATTTTTCTTCTTCCGTACGTTTTTCAGCATCTAACTAGTCCTACACATTTTGTCCCACAAAAATAAAAATTATACCACTAGATTCAGCTCATTCATGCCATTCCAGCTTCTATTTTACTAAAATCTACTATTAATATTCTACAAATTATTAAACTTTTTCTGCAAATATTTTCCCATTTAAAATACATTACACAAACTTCAAATTATTCTACAAAACTTCTAAAAACATTCTACAATTTCAACAACTTCTACTACTACTACAGACTTTATTCAAATTGTACACAAACTCTTCAACTATTAAGCTCGTATTTAACTTTTTTCAAAATCTTTTACCGTTTTTTAAACTATCAAGGCTCAAAGTTGAGCAGGTTTTTACTCAAATTCTGCGTTTATAATGAGTGTGTATGTGGTGTCCTAGAGTGATGACATCATCAGCTAGAGGGGAGAGGAGGGAAAACGATCAGTAAAAAAATAAAACGTTTTCGACTATAGTGGCCTCAAATGCACAGCTACAGACATTATTATACCATCAAAACATAGGAAAATTCGAGGTGGTCGCAGTGATAACACTGTTGAAACTGTCTCTGTTATAGTTTTGGCTCACTACGTGCTAATTGTTCGAGTACTCCCCCTCCACAGCCTCATTCGCTCCCATGTTATCTTAAACATAGATTTTTCCGGAAGGAGGAGGCAGCACGTCTGCTTTCTCTAACTCCTAAGGCCAAATTTTATAAAATTTTCGCCTGAAACTTGGCAAGGACATGGTCCACAAGACAAGCATTCTTCTGGTCATTTCAGATTTTAGTTTGGACACCTTATGCCATGCCCTATGCCATCTCCTCGAGGGACTTCATTTGAAGCTGTTGTGTGTGCTCAGAGGGAGAGGGAGTGAGCATGCGCAGCTGTCACTAATTACTCAGACACACACACAGAACAAACACAGTCAGAGAGGCACAGGCACAGATTGACACACAAATAAGACAAACCCCCCCCAAGACTCCCTTTAAAATAAGAGTCCCTTCAAAATAAAAGACTTAAAACTCTTCTTAACAGCTCTCACCTATTTCCACAAATTTTGTACTACAGAAATAAAAATTATATCACGACATTCGGCTCATTTTACTTCTACACTAACCTTCTACAATCCTTCTACACTTTAAACTACTTCTCCTACTACTACAGATTAAAATACAAATACAAGTACATCATACAAACTTCAAATTTTTCTACAGACCTACAATTTAAACTACTTCCCCCTTACTACCAGAGATGTATAAAGTACTGGAGTAAAGGAGTGGAGTAGAAGTACAAGTGCTATATCAATAAACTGACTTGAGTAGAAGTTGAAGTGTTCTTTAAACACCATACTTAAGTAAAAGTACTAAAGTATTCAAAATGTCTTGTACTTAAGTATTGCAAGTAGAAGTATGTAAAAAAATGCTACTCAAGTACTGAAAGTAAAAGTACAAGTAAAAGTACTAGTAAAAGTACTGTTGTTTATATTATTTCAAATATTTATTAAGGCACAACTTCTAATGTTACAGTGTTACAATGTTCATGGTAGAGTTCTATGATTTCCCATGGTCTGTGAATGCGTCTGAATGAATGCGAGAGCGGGGGGGGGGGGCAGGTGAGAGAGAGTGCACCTGGGTGTCAGGTGTATGACGTACGGCGCACGAGCGAGGTTGATGTGAGAGACCTGGGGCCTCATGTACGAATACTTGCGTGGGTTTCCTACTGAAACTTGCCGTACGCCAAAACCCGGAAACTGTCGTACGCACAAAAAAAATTCAGTTCAATTCCTTGTGTTGATGTTAGTTGGAATGGAATGAAAATGTTTCCTACTAACATAAACAAATTCATCCTGTGGTGGCGCTTTTATAGCAATGTGTGTGCAGTCAATAGCTCCGATTACATTAGGGAAACCGGCTCTCGCTGCAAATTGCGCTTTAATGTCGGCCTGTTCAAAACAGCATTGTATGGGAATCTGATGTACCAGGAAGACATTCGGATGATTCCGTCCCACACAGCTGATATCCTGACCGATCGGCCAGCTCCCGCTGGAATGCCCCTGTTGCCAGGAACCCCAGCGTAGTCAGGCAGCCGGCCCGCCGGCCCCCGTTGCGCTCTAGGGCCGGCCGCAGCTCTGCGCACAACTCCAGTAACACTGGTCTTGGTAACCGAAATCGGCTTATGAGCCAATTATCATTGTTTGCAAGTAAATCCATGCGTTCCTTAAATCGCTCACGTCTGATTGCACCATTTACAAGGTCCTCTAACAACGCTAACGCTGCCTTTGTTAATATCATTTTCTTCATCACATTGCGCATGCTTTTATATCCACCTATATAATTGCAAACACGTGGGTGTGTTAATTGTTCATAAGTGTGTCTCTGATGTGCACATCACTCTGATGACTACTTGTTTTCACATTATTAACAGTTTCCCAGCGTCACCTCTAAGTGTCGCCAAAGGAACAATAGCTGTAGAAACGTGCGTACGACAGCTATGAGATTGGCGTGGGGCACGCACATTTCTACGATTGTTTCACGTTTGATACATTTGAACGTGAGCGTGGAAAAGGACGTACGCCCCTTTTTTGTGCGTACGCATGCTTTGTACATGAGGCCTGTGGAAATGTATATTAATGTTTGAATTAAAATAGATGTGTGTTAAATGTATCTGGGTAAGTATAAGGTCACACAGAGTATATTGCTTTTGAGTGTTGTGTAACTAGTATAAGTGTTTTGCAGGAGTTGCAGGTTCAAGGCCTACACACAGAGAGAGAGACAAGCAGATAAGCAGAGAAATAGGAGACTCCCCTTGGTTAGAACTGAAAGCAGACACAGAACATCTTACTATTGTGGATTATATTATCTGAAGTGCCTAATAATCATTTAAAAATATTAAACTGTGTGATTATGTTGAACTATTGCTTTTAAGAATGTTGTATAACCAGTGTTTTTGCAGATTACAGTTTGTGTCTGAGTGCAATCCCACGCCTGAGGTATGTGTGTGAGCACACCTAGAAACTGTTACAAAGCATCCGAATCTAGGCACAGAGTGTACCCAAGGACACGATGGTCGGAGAAAAGAGCACACACACACAACGGCTGCACCCAGCAGACTACCCTGTATGAAGATAATAACAAATATGTAACCGTTTGTGTGAATTAATAAAACTAGCTGGAGCCAGAGAGAGCTCAGAACTCAGCTGGGTGTGATGGTGAACGGACTGCGGAGTCTGTCAAAGCTGTGTTCTCCCTCTTGCAACAGGTGAAACTGGAGTACTTGTCTTTGTCTTCTTTAAACTCAATATCTCTCTGCTCTACATCAGGTCTACAGAATTCGGGGTGGTTTGAATCACCACAACAATTTGGGGGCTCGTCCGGGATCAACTGAAAAGTTGGATCAGACCTGATTGAAACATTATTTGGGTTTCATTGGGCTTAAGGACCAGGTACGAACGGACAAAGGACACGGGCCGGCAACATAAAGGTAAGCAGAAACTTGATCTGCATTGAACACCACTAAATTGTAACGTGTCCTAAGTCTCAGTAGTAACTTGTCTATAAATTAAGATATGTGAATTTGAGAAAACAAAGGCATTAAACTGTGATGTTTTAAAGAAAAAAAAAATAAAAAGAAAAAAAAAATCTGTGAGTTGAAGATAGCAAGACCAGTATTAGGAACCTGTGAGCATCTATTAACAAGACCAGAACTTTGTAAAATAAGCTGTGAGTCCTCTGGATAGAAAGACCAGTAATAGACGAAACCTGTGAGCGTCCATTGACAAGACCAGTGTCCTCGAGTGTGGCAACTCCCACAATATTCTGACGAGGTATTGTTTTAGCTGGGTTTGAGGCCCGGGGAGCTGAGGACCCCCGAAGTTGGCCAAAGTCTGTGAGTTGAAGATAGCAAGACCAGTATTAGGAACCTGTGAGCATCTATTAACAAGACCAGAACTTTGAGGTAAAATAAGCTGTGAGTCCTCTGGATAGCAAGACCAGTAATTAGTCAAAACCTGTGAGCATCCATGACAAGACCAGTCTTAAAGTGTATTTGCTTGCTCTTTAAAACATCAAATGTCCTATATGTGTTGATTTTCCATGTATTTGTACACACTTACATATAGTGCTAGAAAGTAGTACAATCACGAGTGTGAATGGTGGAGGTTCTGAACGCTGAAACATAACTGCACTATCTAGGCGGTTGTGGATGTAAGTGAACAGTCCTCCACATGACTGATATATAAGGTCTGGTATCATGATCCAAGGCTAGTCGGCCAGACCTAGATAAAACATAACATAATCTTTGAGAAGCTAAAAACCCCCGCCGTGAGTTGTTCATAAATGAAGTACACTAGAACAACAAGATCGGAGTTAAAAGGTCCCAGTAAAAACTCAGAAGCACGTCTGGAAACACAATAGCTTAGTTTGAACGTCCATAATCACTCCTACAAAACCAGTCAATACACGCACACACAGGAAGAAGACAAATTTGGGGTAAAGCATGTATGTGAATGTGTATAAGTGCTAGAGGAAAGTGGTTGAAGCAGCAGCACTGCCGGAAACCAGTTTCTGGTGTAAACGTAAGGCAGTGACCTGTTGAGGTAGACCACCGAAATCTAGATTGAGGATTTATTTGCACTGTGTGTAGTACGAACAGAAAACAGCAGTTTGTATATCCAGACGTCGTATTTTAATAATTTTGGCAGTACGAACAAAAGATCAATAGTACTTTTATTTAGAAACTCTATAGCACCCTTATCCGATAGTGGTAAATTGATAAAGTTTGGCAGTTTGAAGACAGAGACTCTGACAATATGGACGGAGAGTTTGACAGAGAAACAGACGATGGGGGGTGGGGACCCAGCAGCTCGTACAAGACTGTGACTGAGCAGTTACTTGAGATGCGTAGTGTTGTACGAACCATGCACTGCAGCAAAGACACAAATGACATTATGAAACAGATGAGAGAGGGAGAGATGAACCCTCTAGCTATAACCCGTTGGATTATAACTCCCACAGTAACTATGATGACATCCTGCGCCCCTCACACGCTATGACCACTAGATCTAAATCACAAGCTAATCAGAAACTTATGATGCCACTCATTCAGTCCAGCAACTGAGACAAATATCGCCCTTTTGGGATAGGTGATGTACAAGCCCTGGTTGTTAAATTACCTCCCATAAGTGAAGGAGGCACCCTGTGGCTTGCACAGCTTGATAGCCTGACCGCAGGACAGAGATTAGCCTAAGGAGACTTCAGGGCAGTTATATCCAGGTGCCTCACTGGAGCAGACGTTAGGGAAATTGAGATAGACGCACAAACAAACCCACTAGGCGATGACACACCATTCACACGCGTCAGCACAGCAGTAGGCAGGGCCATGAGAGCTAAGTATCCTCTCCCCAATGCAGCAGCCATGCCCAAGATAAAATGGGATCCTAAGCAAAATCCCAGAGAGTTTCTAGATAAGAACAAAGACACATGGATTAAACGCCCAACAGGTAGGGACTCCAGACCTCTGTCCGGTGCCCCACTGGGCGCCAAAGCCCCCACCTTTGCAGCCACCACACAGAGACGGGCAGTATCCGAGGGGGAGGGGCGCATGGAGAGGGGGACGAGGAAGGGGTGGAAACGAAATGAGGTGGGCGGCGTCACCTGGAGATCGTTGTCACCACTGTGGAGCTCAAGGCCATTAGGAAGAGACCTCCTGATAAAACTGGGAGCCTCTATCCTGTGTAGTCCGGATGGATTAAAGGTGACTCTACCTGATGGCACCATGTTCCACTGTAAAGGACCAGCCACTGGAGGGCAGTATCTACTCCAACCCATTGAAGAAACATATGCTGACATTTATTGGGGAATGCTCCAACCAGAAACTGTTCGAACACCCGGTGTGCTTTCTGCCTACCTACAGTGGAAGCCCTGGATCGTCGCTCTCGAGCCATGTGTCTCTCCACCCGATCCTCCCCACGTAACTCTGTTTTATGATAGGCTGCAGACAGATTGGTATCAAGACAAATTTCAGGATCAATTGGAAGGGAAAGATTGGGTATTTAACATCCAGAACATATATGTGGCGCCTGAGGGGGTAGCGTCGGGGGTTAATCTGAGTCCAGAACAATTAGAGTGGTACATGATGTCTGACGAGGCTGCACCACACGTCTCACTGGCTCTGCACCCACAACATCAGGCTAAATCACTTTATCACTCTCGAACAAACATTAGCTTACGCAGCAGAGCTAGCCACGCCAAACTACCACCTACCTTTCCACCTAATTGTCTCTGTAACAGAAAACTGCATGAATGGTATTCTGTTCCAGAGAAAAGGGGGAGATAGGATAATACTGATGTACAATAGTGTAATGCTAGACAGTATGGAAAAAAGACACCCACAGTGCACACAACACGCGGCAGGGATAGCAAAGCTAATACAAAAAACTGCACACATAGTAAGGGGTCACCAGTTAAACGTCCTGACAACACATAGTGTGGTGGCTTACGTCAACTCAGAGACATTCACAGCTAGTGACGCAAAAAGCAGAAAGAGCAGAAGGAGTGGCAGTCATTGAAGCACTCAGACTAGGAGAAGGACAGGAAGTTAACATTTACACAGACTCAGCATACGCAGCAGGAGCAGTGCATGTAGAGTTAGGGCAATGGTTGAGAGCAGGGTTTCTGACAGCCGGTAACAAACCAATCAGACATGAGACTGAGATGAAAGAATTGGCCGAAGCACTATTGCTTCCCAAAAAAGTAGCAGTCATAAAATGTAAAGGACACAATGTAGGGACAGACAGAGTGACACAGGGAAACAACGCAGCCGACCAAGCAGCAAAACAGACAGCAGGGTACATAGACAGGGCAGAAAAGACGGTACTTATGTGTTCAGAGACTGAGCTACAACCAGAAATCGACATGACCAGAGTAATCGAACTACAAAATAAGGCGTCTCCCCAAGACAAGTCACTGTGGAAAGCCAGAGGGTGCACAGAGACAGACGGACTATGGAGAGGACCAGACGGCCGACCCATTTTACCTCCAGGACTAAGACCGACAGCCATGGAAGAAGCTCATGGGGTGGGACATGTAGGCGTAGCACAGATAATGAGAAATCTTGGTAATTGGTGGCATCCGTTTCTTAAAGACATGGCTCAGTACATGATCAAAACATGTGAACAATGTACAAATTTAACCCCAGACACGGTTTTCCTGAGAAAATTAGGTCAGATAATGGCACCCATTTTAAGAACCAAGACCTCCAGAAGGTGGAGGCCATGTTGGGCCTCAAACACGCTTTTGGTACAGTATATCATCCTCAATCACAAGGTAAAGTGGAAAGAATGAACCAAACTGTCAAAACAAAATTGGGCAAAATCTGTGCACAGACCAAATTAAATTGGCTAGACGCTCTACCACTAGCTCTGATGTCTATCAGAAGCTCAGTAAATCAAACCACGAGGTTTACCCCACACGAGTTGCAGACGGGGAGGGCTTTCCCCGGACCACATTCCAGACCCTCTCTTGCTACATGTGATGATCAGAATCTAACCTCTAAAGCTTATTTTCACGAATTGCAGAGCTTGGTGTCAGCATTATTATGTTTATAATAATATTATTATTATATAATGTTATTTTAACATTGTTTTATCGTTTATTATTGTTTTTATATTGTTCTTTGTTTTATATGTCTTATTTCATGTTCTATTTTATGTACAGCACTTTGTGTCAGCTGCAGCTGTTTTTAAAGGGCTTTATAAATAAAGTTGAGTTGAGTTGAGTTGAGCATTCTCCAACAGGTCACAAGCCAGCAGGAAGGAGGACAACATACTCCACCGCCAGAGGTAGAGTGGGTCCTGCTTAGGGTCATCAAGAGGAAGTGGTCGGAGCCAAGGTGGACAGTACCATTCCAGGTGACAGAGAGAACATCCCACGCCGTCCGCCTGAGGGGAAAAGGAGACACCTGGTTCCATTGGAGCCAGTGCGCAGCAGCTGAGGAGCCACAGCATTCCTTGAGCGAGATCCAGACTAATCTCCAAGAAAAGAACACTGAGTCGGCTGACTCAGAAACAGATCCTACCTCAACAAAAGGGGCAGAATAATCCCCTGGTGGTGATCCTAGGCTCCAGGGCAGTCTACCCCTGGGGTCTGAAGAAAGAAGATCTTTAAGAGGCATCGTGTTCAGTTTTATTATTCATCCAACTATAACTTTTACTTTTTATCTTATCATTTACTCACCTATGTGTTATTAATCATTGTTCAATGTTGCAGATTGCTAAAGAGTTGTGTTGATATAGCCATAAATAAGGTTGCAAACTCTCCTAGGGGTGGTACCGCCTAGGACACAGAGATAGAAAAAGGTCTTATCAACCAGAAGGTTTTGCTTGCATATTATTTTACTCAACTTCATGTTTATTAACCGTAAAACAAAAGTGTTTGGTTTGAATACGTAAATGCATACCCACATTTCCTCCCCATTAGTAGTGGTTTTGATTGTTATCTCTATTGTAATTGTGTCTATCATCCTCTGGATTTACTGTGAGCTCCCCACCCAAAATTGTAGATCTCCATGCAAAAAGGGGGACACTCACAGTAAAATGTTAGATCCAGGAAAACAACATGTAAATTGATCTCTTTTGGAGAGATCAAAAGGGGGAACGAAGTTTTCCCAAAACAAAAGGTGATCTTTTAGTAAAGATCAAAAGGGGGAATTGTGGAAATGTATATTAATGTTTGAATTAAAATAGATGTGTGTTAAATGTATCTGGGTAAGTATAAGGTCACACAGAGTATATTGCTTTTGAGTGTTGTGTAACTAGTATAAGTGTTTTGCAGGAGTTGCAGGTTCAAGGCCTACACACAGAGAGAGAGACGAGCAGATAAGCAGAGAAATAGGAGACTCCCCTTGGTTAGAACTGAAAGCAGACACAGAACATCTTACTATTGTGGATTATATTATCTGAAGTGCCTGATAATCATTTAAAAATATTAAACTGTGTGATTATGTTGAACTATTGCTTTTAAGAATGTTGTATAACCAGCAGAGTGTTTTTGCAGATTACAGTTTGTGTCTGAGTGCAATCCCACGCCTGAGGTATGTGTGTGAGCACAACTAGAAACTGTTACAAAGCATCCGAATCTAGGCACAGACTGTACCCAAGGACACGATGGTCGGAGAAAAGAGCACACACACACAACGGCTGCACCCAGCAGACTACCCTGTATGAAGATAATAACAAATATGTAACCGTTTGTGTGAATTAATAAAACTAGCTGGAGCCAGAGAGAGCTCAGAACTCAGCTGGGTGTGATGGTGAACGGACTGCGGAGTCTGTCAAAGCTGTGTTCTCCCTCTTGCAACAGGTGAAACTGGAGTACTTGTCTTTGTCTTCTTTAAACTCAATATCTCTCTGCTCTACATCAGGTCTACAGAATTCGGGGTGGTTTGAATCACCACAACAGGCCCCTAGGACTGTTCTGTTGTTTTTTTTAGCGTGGTTACAGCCGACAGTCACCGAGTCCTGATACCAAACCGTTCAGCAATAAATGCAGGTTTGTTCAATATCGCCTTGTCATTCATCACGCGTCCTGCTGGACGCTACAGTAGTAACGAGTAACGATTCAGCACATGAAAAATGTATCGGAGTAAAAGTATTAAATTCATCAAAAATATGTAGTGCAGTAAAAGTAGAAGTTGGGGAAAAAAATAATACTCCAAAAAAGTACAGATACTGCATTTTAGTACTTAAGTACAGTACTTAAGTAGTTCCACTTCGTTACTATACATCTCTGTTTACTACAGATTAAAATACAAATACATCATACAAACTTCAAATCTTTCTACAGACCTACAATTTAAACAACTTCTCCTTTACTACAGACTTCATTCAAACTACACATTTCAACAAGATCTTGTACTATTAAACTTGTATTCAACTTTTTTTTTAGATTTCACTCATTTAGGACATTACTACTACACTAATCTTCTACAAACTAACACTTTTAACTAATTCTACTTCGGATTCACTGGCCCGCTGGGGCTTCGTACATGCACTGGCGGCGGCAGAGGGCACCCACAAGGCACTTTCCGCAGGAAATGCAGTTTTCTAGTTATTCTTACACCCGTTTTTTTTTGTCTCGCTACTCCTCGCAGAGTTTTTGTCGCACATACACAAAACGGGTATCAAAACGTGCGGCTCGGCCAGAATCGATTGCTATGATTTTTCTAAGAGTTTCGGCAAACGGTTTTGCCAAAAATCGCCAAAAACTACGCTAAAAAAATAAATGGGTGTGTATTGCGAGAACTTTGGAGAGCTAGAGTGTGTGACGTCATCACTACAGTGGAGAGAGACAGAAAAAGTCGTCGAAAAATAAATTTGTAAACTGCGACTGTGGCCGCAAATGTGAAGCTACAGAAATCATTTATAGCTAGAAACATATGGAAATTCGAGGCGGTCGCAGTGATAACACTGTTGAAGCGGTCAGCTGTATAGTTTTAGCGTGATACGCAAATATGCGGCAGCAACTCCCATCCTCAGCCTCATATACTCCCATGTTAAAAAGGCGGGAAATTTTCTGGTGGAAACCAGAAGTAACGTTTCTCTGAATTGCTCTCAAGGGGGAGGGGCCAGCAGGCAGAAGCCGAGCGGCGGCCATTTTAATAGTTCTTGGCACTTAATTTGAACTTGTCTGTCTAAAATGGCAGACAGAGACAGCAAAGACATGCTATTTGCTAACATTAGCGACCAATGCTAAAATTAATGCTAATTAACATTAGCCACTAGGAATTAAATAAATGCTAATGTTAACATGCTAATGTTAATTGTTAGCACGCCAGCGCATCAGCATTAACATGCTAATTTTAACATAATAACATGCTAATGTTAACATGCTAATGTTAATTACTAGCACATCAGCGCTAACATGCTTATGATAACACGCTAATGTTAATTGCTACTGCTAACATGTTAATGTTGATAATGCTCATGATAATTGCTAGCACATGAGCGCTAGCATGCTAATGGTAACATGCTAATGTTAATTGCTAGCGCATCAACGTTAACATGCTAAGCACGAACCGGTGCAAGCACGAATCGGTGTCTGAGAAAAGGAAAAAAATAAAAAGCACAAGTCACTGCGGGGATCGCTGGACAATTTTGTCAGCACTTCCAGAAATGTGGTCGCAACAACTAGCATCTCCATCACGCACACAGACACTGTGGCAGAGCCAAGCGGGCTTCTACAACAGCAGGGGTGGGGGTAAGGCGGGCACTGAGGATGACGGTGAAGTCCAAGGTGAGAAATGAGGATAATAAGTAGGCTATCTGTGTTTGACAAATATTTTATAATGACGCTTGTGCCCAATTCAGCTGAGCTGGACCACACCATCAATTCTATTTTTTTCTATTACAGTTGATCAAAGTTTGCCCTGGAAGACGGGGTTCCGCCAACGCCTGATGAAGAGCAGCGCTCCGAGTCCGAGAGTTGAAGATACTACAAGAGATAATCCCAAAGGGAACAAGTACAGCAATAAAGACACTTCGTTACCTCAAAGGGATTGAAGGAACTTTCACTAACTGTGAGATTGCGCTCCGGATCCTATTGACTTTTCCAGTAACGGTGACATCGGGCGAGCAAAGTTTTTCAAAGCTAAAACTAATTAAAAACTATTTGCGCACCTCCATGTCACAGGAGAGACTGTGCGGGCTTGCCGTGCTATCCATTGAAAAGGACATTGCATCCAAACTGGATTCTAGAGATCTTATTGCTGAGTTTACGGCCAAGAAGGCAAGGAAAGTGACTCTGAAGTGATTAGTTTCTGCGCAATTTACGCATGGTGTGTCCATCTCATTTGTTCAGGTTAGTGTTGTAAATAAGTTAAAACATAATTAAAATAA
Source organism: Larimichthys polyactis (assembly GCA_018985215.1). Classification (NCBI taxonomy): domain Eukaryota; kingdom Metazoa; phylum Chordata; class Actinopteri; family Sciaenidae; genus Larimichthys; species Larimichthys polyactis. The sequence goes on from JAFMOB010000045.1 coordinate 26,673, forward strand.
GTTGTGTATAGTTGTAAATAATGAATGTATATAATGAATGCAAAGTGTCCTAATTTGCTTGTTTAAAATGTCAAGATGCCAAAAATAAAGTGACTGAACTGACTTGATGTACTGTCACCACAGTTGTCTTTTCCTTTTAAATAAATAGCAAAAAGTCATAGCTGAGACTTTGTGCATGATTATGCTGTATTATTCTACTTGATAAAACGTATTGCAGCAAGGTTATGCGTGTAATAGAACTAGAATAAGTGTGTCCGTGTGGCTGTTATTCATATGCAATTACGCATCCATGTCAAAGAGCATTTTTGTGAAAAATATCCCCCCTCCCCCCCTTTCTAAATAAGTGGGTAAGTAAGGGGTCGCAGTTGCCCGTTAGCAGCGGCGGGAAGTTGAAAGGTCTTCTTCGCTTTGAACCTGCCGTTCCGTGGTAGAGAGAGGCGAGGAAGAAGAAAGAAGAGAAGAGAAGAGAGGAGGGAAAAACCAGAACTTGAAAGAGGTGGGTGTTTGTTTGTTTTTTGTGAAATTAACTGATAATTTATAAAATGACCTACAGATAACTTTATCTTACATTACACATTTTATGTACTAAAGCCTTTATTTTAAATACCTAGCATAACTTCAGACTGTCTGGGATTTATGCTAAACAAATGTGTGTTTTGAGAACAAAATTATTAGAGAAATAAGTCAGAGTGAAGATAATTTTGCCATGTGATTAGCTGCCATTTTAAGGGAAACTACATTTTCAGTTTGTCTAATATTGCGACTGCTAAGTAAGTAAGCATAAATAGATAGATAACGGAGAGCGTATTTAGAGTGCTCGTGCATGCCCGTTAGTAGCGGCGGGAAGTTTTAAGGTCTACTTGACTTGGAACCTGCCATTCCCTGTCTATGGCAGAGAGAAGAGAAGAGAAGAGAGAGACAAAAGAGGCAAAAACCAGAACTTGAGGTGGGTGTTTTTCTCGGGGGGGGTTGTTGTTGTTTTTTTTGTAAAATTAACCGATAATTCATAAAATGACCTACAAATAACGTTATCTTACAGTATGGGTAGGTTGTTATGGACATTAGACATTTTGTGTACTAAAGCCTTCATTTTAAATACCTAGCTTAACTTCCGTGTTTTGAGAACAAAATTAACATAGAAGTAAGTCAGAACTTTACGACAGAGTATTAGGGCCAATATTTAGCGTGTGTTTTTAGTGTACTATTTTATCGTTCTGCTGATTTGATGTTCTTTTTATGTACAGTGTCTTTTAATATTTAGAAAAGCGCATTTAAATAAAATGTATTATTATTATTATTATTAATATTATTATCTACGACGGACTATTAGGGCCACATTTAAAAAAAAAATGAAATTAATTACGAGAATAAAGTTGTTATTAAATATGCCGAGTAATAAATTCTCGCCATATTTAATAACGACTTTAATCTCGTAATTAATTCCATTTTTTTTTTTAAATGTGGCCCTAATAGTCCGTCGTAGATAATAATATTAATAATAATAATAATAATACATTTTATTTAAATGCGCTTTTCTAAATATTAAAAGACACTGTACATAAAAAGAACATCAAATCAGCAGAACGATAAAATAGTACACTAAAAACACACGCTAAATATTAAAAGCAATATTATCATTATCAATATTATCATTGCCATATTTCCATTTTTACATAATGTCTGTGGCCCAATACCAGTCAGATGCAGTCTTGTTCGAGCATTAGCTGTCAAATTACTTCCAGGAGAAACAGAGAAATATTAGCATTAACATAACTCTTTCTGTGTTTGTTCATTTCAGAATGTCATTGACAAAGGTTCTACAGACCAGGCCAGACAACCCCTCAAACCAACCCCCAACCATCATGGTTGCCGTAGTGTACATACAGGGGACTTTAAAGGTGGTCACATGGGACTTTGACAGCTACAGCGATGTAAGGCCAGCCTGTCAAAAAAAAAACAAAAAAAAAAACTGCCATAATTACGGATGGCAACGAAATCACAAAAATTACTATTTTTCAAGGGTTCTGTGAAGGTCTTAAAGAAGGCACATATTTTTTAAAAGGGTATGTGCTGAGGGGGGAGCACCCTCCCTACTCAATAAACATCATCAAAAGTACAAGGTTCTTCAGAACCACACCTCTGCAATTGCCAGAACACATAAGGGATAGAGCAAAACTGATGCTGCAACCAGTATCTGAGTTGACACCCCTGGCCTCAAGGGAGGTGAGGGGGTTGCTCACGGTGGAGGGAGTGGTGCTGCAGGTCAGTAATTATTTTATTGGTGAGGTCATTTATTAATTGCCTTAATAATTCAATACAAATATTGTTCATATTGTGGTCTTGGTGGTCTTCTATTTGAGCTATTGTTTCTTTCCTATAGGTCACTACCTCTACTTTCCTATAGGTCACAACTGGTGTTTTGGGAGCTACACCACTGGAAGAAGAGGGCATGCTACAGTAGTAGCAACCTAAAAGTTCCCGTTCAAGCTGAACGCCAGCTAAATGGCAGCCGTCTTCCAGCTGACTTTCAGCCGGCTGTCTGCTAAGTCCCGCGACCGGAGTGACACCCCTCCTTCTCCTGGGCGTGTCTATTTTTTACTGTAACTCCACCCATTCATGTGATTACAGGGTATGACCAGGAGATGGCGCTTCTCTCGCAGAACATTTTTACAGTTGTTCTACCTGGAGATGACGTAGCTTACACACCTCATTAGCATTCTCATTGGTCAACCTTTTGTTCGCACTTACAGTAATGAGCCAATTAGGTCTCCCAGTGTCACAGATCACAGAGCGTAAAATGCAGCTGGTTTGAGTAATGCATACTATACAGTAGCCGTATGATTTGAGCGTGTTCATGAATCGAAATTAAATTTAAGGTGTTTATATCTAACATGTCGCCATTCACCAAATCAACAACATCTAGTCTGTTCTGCCTTTACTAGTGGTGAGCCGTTATATGCGTTAACGTGCTGCGTTAAGGTGAGACTCTTATCGGGCGATAAAAAAAATATCACCATTAATCTATTCTCAAAGCTGTTCTAGCCTTTGAAGTGTCACACAAATCAGAGCGGAAAATGCAGCTCGTATTGTAATTAAGTTTGCAGTATACGCTTATGAAACCGTCATGTGTGATGATGGACGATGGGGATTTCGGGGACTCCTTAGTCTTTCGTTAATACGGTTCCGGACCTTTTGCCACTGGTCCCAAGACAGGTTCGGGAAGCGCAGGGAAACGTGCTGGTGCACTCTCTTTCGGCCGGCATTGGCACAATCAGCTGTTCGATTGGTGCATTAATCTATGGCCACAACTAGTCTTTGCATAATTACAGGAGCGTCTCTTCTCTTGTGCTCGTGCCTCTCTCTCGCTCATCTGCATGTAAACAACAAACTAACCCTTAAAAAAGTTACAAAAAACGGTTCGGACGTCACAGGGCTGCCAGGCCTGTGTCAGACCTGCAGATACAAGCAAGAGGTTTTTTTTAATTAACAGTTTATTTGGAGGGGAGGGCTCGTTGTTGTTGTGCGCGACATAGAGCTGCAGAGACGAGCGTTTTGGAAGCCCTTTGTTATGCAGGTATTTACTGTAGTGCACGCTTTAGACCAGGTAAACCATACAAACAGCTCATTAGCATTCTCATTGTTTGCACTTGATGGGCTTTTTGGTCTCCCAGTGTCACAAATCACAGAGCGGAAAATGCAGCTGGTTTAAGTACTGTATACAGTAGCCTTGTGATTTGAGTGTGCTCATGAACATGAATGACTCCTTTTCATTTTTGTCCATTCCATAGGCTAAATGGTGTAAAGCGTAAATGGAAAGAATATGTATGAAATAAGTGAAGTATGTTTGGTTTTAATAAAGTTTGCAGTATATATGTTATGTTTTTATTCTACATGGACACCACTGTTTATTTATTTTTTTGCAAAAGTCCACGGTGACTCTCGTTTGCCAAAACGTCAGTATGTCCTCGACGAGCTCCTGTTTTGTGCCTGGTTTAGCCTCCTTGCGAATTAAGTCTTTCACAGAATGCCTAAATACATTTTTGATGGTTTCGTAAGCTTATGCTGCAAACTTTATTAAAACTAAACATACTTGAGATATTTAGCCTATGGTCGGTAGTGTGGTGGGTTGTGCAGGCGTCCCTTGTGTAGAGGCTACAGTCCTCGCTGCAGCTGGCCCCAGCTCGAATCCCGCATCAGACGGCCGTTTACTGCGTGTCATTCCCCGTCTTTCTGCCCCCTGCTTCCTGTCTCTCTTCAGCTGTTATATCCATAAAAGGCCTAAAAAATATACTTAAAACCGGACGTTACGAGCGGAGTTTTCTTTAATAACACGTTTATGTTGGCATGTTGTTGTTGTGCGTGACATATAGTTGCAGATACGAGTGGCTGCAGCGCTGCCTCAGTGTTATCTTATCACAACTTTTTTTTCCCCTATCAACTGATCCGCTGATCAGCTGATCAGCTCACCCCGGCATATCTGTTCAGATGTGTCTTAGTTTAGACAGTCTACGGTGAGAGCGGAACATCACTGCTCCTCCCCGTGGACAAATGAGGCATTGCAGCTGGTTTTCACACAGACCGCTTAGGGGCGTTTCCAGTCGGGCCCTCACTGACTACGTCATCGCGGGGGATTACATTCCGGTCACGGGCCAGCCAAGGACCTGTGACGGACCTGTGACGGACCAGTCACGGCCCCGTCATGGTCCCGTCACGGAAACACAGGAACTTTTAAGTTGCTACATCTGTAGAGGTCCTTACTGAAGGAGATGGACTGTTAGAGGTCAGGGAGGACCTCTGGCTTCATTTGGAAGAAAAAGTAATGCAATTAGAAAGCCCACCCTTAATGGTGGATTTAAAGTTATTGGGAAAAAAGTTGTGAGTGCAGAGGTGCTTCAGGCAGAGGTGGAGGCAGGCGCAGGCACACACATTTTGTAAAGATGTAGCAACTTAAAAGTTCCCGTGTTTCCATGACAGGGCCGTGACGGGGCCGTGACTGGTCCTTCACTGGTCCTTGAATGGTCCTTCGCTGGTCCGTGACCGAAATGTAATCCCCCGCGATGGCGTAGTCAGTGAGGCCCTGACTGGAAACGCCCCTAAGCAGTCTGTGTGAAAACCAGCTGCAATGCCTCATTTGTCCACGGGGAGGAGCAGGTGAGGCTCTCACCGTAGACTGTCTAAGACACATATGAACAGATACACTGGGGTGAGCGGGTGAGCCGATCAGCTGATCAGTGGATCAGTTGATGGGAAAAAAAGTTGCGATAAGATAACACTGAGGCAGCGCTGCAGCCGCTCGTATCTGCAACTCTACAGTAGTAGCAACTTAAAAGTTCCCGTTCAAGCTGAACGCCAGCTGAATGGCAGCCGTCTTCCGGCTGACTTCCAGCCGGTTCCCTGCAAAGTACCGTGAACGGAGTGACCCCCCTCCTTCTCCTGGGCGTGTCTATTTTTTACTGTAACTCCACCCATTCATGTGATTACAGGGTATGACCAGGAGATGGCGCTTCTCTCACAGAACTTTTTTACAGTTATTCTACCTGGAGATGACGTAGCTTACACACCTCGTTAGCATTCTCGTTGCTCAACCTTTTATTTGCACTTACAGTAATGGGCTTTTTGGTCTCCCAGTGTCACAGATCACAGAGCGGAAAATGCAGCTGGTTTGACTACTGCATAATATACAGTAGCCGTATGATTTGAGCGTGTTCATGAATTGAAATTAAATTTAAGGTGTTTATATCTAACATGTCAGCATTCACCAAATCAACAACATCTAGTCTGTTCTGTCTTTACTAGTGGTGGGCCGTTATGCGTGCTGTGTTAACGTGCTGCGTTAACGTGAGACTCTTATCAGGCGATAAAAAAAATATCACCATTAATCTATTCTCAAAACTGTTCCAGCCTCTCAGGTCGCTTTTTTACTTGTTTCTCTTTTGTTCATTTTTGTTTTCTTCGCTGTAACTGTGGAGTCCTGATCTCTCTAGCAATGTTGTTTTTAGAGAGTTTTTGAGTTTTTCTCGTATTTTTTAAAATGCCGCTTCCACCTGGACAGCTGCCTTTGTTTACTCCGGGAACAGCTGATTGCGCTAATGCCGGCCGGCATTGGCGCATTAAGCTACAGTATCTATGGCCACCACTAGTCTTTACATAATTACTGAAGCGTCTCTTCTCTTGTGCTCGTGCCTCTCTCTCACTCATCTGCATGTAAACAACAAACTAACCCTTAAAAAGGGTTGTGTGTCAGACCTGCAGATACAAGCAAGAGGTTTTTTTAATCAACAGTTTATTTGGAGGGGAGGGCTCGTTGTTGTTGTTGTGCGCGACATAGAGCTGCAGAGACGAGCGTTTTGGAAGCCCTTTGTTATGCAGGTATTTACTGTAGTGCACGCTTTAGAGCAGGTAAACCATACAAACCTCATTAGCATCTCATTGTTTGCACTTGATGGGCTTTTTGGTCTCCCAGTGTCACAAATCACAGAGCGGAAAATGCAGCTGGTTTAAGTACTGTATACAGTAGCCTTGTGATTTGTAGTGTGTTCATGAACATGAATGACTCCTTTTCATTTTCGTCCATTCCATAGGCTAAATGGCGTAAAGCGTAAATGGAAAGAATATGTATGAAATAAGTGAAGTATGTTTGGTTTTAATAAAGTTTGCAGTATATATGTTATGTTTTTATTCTACATGGACACCACTGTTTTTTTGTTTTTTTGCAAAAGTCCACGGACTCTCCTTTGCCAAAACGTCAGTATGTCCTCGACGAGCTCCTGTTTTGTGCCTGGCTTAGCCTCCTTGCGAATAAAGTCTTTCATGGAATGCCTAAATATATTTTTGATGGTTTCGTAAGCTTATGCTGCAAACTTTATTAAAACTAAACATACTTGAGATATTTAGCCTATGGTCGGTACTGTGGTGGGTTGTGCAGGCGTCCCGTGTATAGAGGCTACAGTCCTCGCTGCAGCTGGCCCCGGTTCGAATCCCGCATCGGACGGCCCTTTACTGCGTGTCATTCCCCGTCTCTCTGCCCCCTCCTTCCTGTCTCTCTTCAGCTGTCATATCAATAAAAGGCCTAAAAAATATACTTAAAACCGGACGTTACGAGCGGAGTTTTCTTTAATAAAACGTTTATGTTGGCATGTTGTTGTTGTGCGTGACATATATTTGCAGATACGAGTGGCTGCAGCGCTGCCTCACTGTTATCTTATCACAACTTTTTTTTCCCCTATCAACTGATCCGCTGATCCGCTGATCAGCTGATCAGCTCACCCCGGCGTATCTGTTCAGATGTGTCTTTAGACAGTCGACGGTGAGAGCGGAACATCACTGCTCCTCCCCGTGGACAAATGAGGCATTGCAGCTGGTTTTCACACAGACTGCTTAGGGGCGTTTTCAGTCGGGCCCTCACTGACTACGTCATCGCGGGGGATTACATTTCGGTCACGTGCCAGCCAAGGACCTGTGACGGACCTGTGACGGACCAGCCACGGCCCCGTCATGGTCCCGTCACGGAAACACGGGAACTTTTAAGTTGCTACATCTGTATGTCACGCACAACAACAACATGCCAACATAAACGTGTTATTAAAGAAAACTCAGCTCGTAACGTTTGTAACATAGCCTAGATGTTGTTGATTTAAACAGTGACCATAGGCTAAATGGCATAAAGCATAATGGAATGAATTAAGGGCGAATCAAGTGTGAAATAAGTCAAGTATTTTTGGTTTTAATAAAGTTTGCAGTACAAGCTTACGAAACCATCAAACATATATTTAGGCATTCCATGAAAGACTTTCTTCACAAGGAGGCTAAGCCAGTTTTAGCCTGTGTTCCAGATTAGGAATTAAGTCCAGCAAAACCAGTTGCTACTGTATAGTATACAGTAGTCAAACCAGCTGCATTTTCCGCTCTGTGATTTGTGACACTGAGAGACCAAAAAGCCCATCAAGTGCAAACAATGAGAATGCTAATGAGGGGTTTGTATGGTTTACCTGGTCTAAAGCGTGCACTACAGTAAATACCTGCATAACAAAGGGCTTCCAAAACGCTCGTCTCTGCAGCTCTATGTCGCACACAAAAACAACAAGCCCTCCCCTCCAAATAAACTGTTAATTAAAAAAAACCTTTCGCTTGTATCGGCAGGTCTGACACAGGCCTAGCAGCCCTGTGACATCCGAACCGTTTTTTTTGTCACTTTTTTAAGGGTTAGTTTGTTGTTTACATGCAGATGAGCAGGAGAGAGCTGTCCAGGTGGAAGCGGCATTTAAAAAACAACACCAAGAAAAACCACGAGGAAAACACGACAAAACACAAAACTCTCTAAATTGCTAGAGAGATCAGGACTCCACAGAGTTACAGTGAAGAAAACAAAAACAAACAAAAGAGAAAAAAGTAAAAAAGCGACCTGAGAGGCTGGAACAGCTTTGTGAATAGATTAACGTCGATATTTTTTTTAAATCGCTCGATAAGAGTCTCACGTTAACGCAGCACGTTAACGCCGATAACGGCCCACCACTAATAAAGACAGAACAGCCTAGATGTTGTTGATTTGGTGAATGGTGACATGTTGGATATCAACACCTTAAATTTCATTTCAATTCATGAACACGCTCAAATCATACGGCTACTGTATAGTATGCAGTAGTCAAACCAGCTGCATTTTCCACTCTGTGATCTGTGACACTGGGAGACCAAAAAGCCCATTACTGTAAGTGTGAACAAAAGGTTGAGCAATGAGAATGCTAATGAGGTGTGTAAGCTAGGTCATCTCCAGGTAGAACTGTAAAAAAGTTCTGCGAGAGAAGCGCCATCTCCTGGCCATACCCTGTAATTACATGAATGGGTGGAGTTACAGTAAAAAATAGACACGCCCAGGAGAAGGAGGGGGTCACTCCGGTCACGGAACTTGGCAGGCAGCCGGCTGGAAGTCAGCTGGAAGACGGCTGCCATTCAGCTGGCGTTCAACTTGAACGGGAACTTTTGAGTTGCTACTACTGTAAATAGCTTAAGAGAAAATGTGCACTGACCAAACAAAAGTTTACTATAAAAACAATATATACAATAGACCGGGAATTAAAAGATTTTATGTCATTGTTTACTAATTAATTCATTTGTGAGGAAAACAATTTAACCGGAAGTGTATTCACGAATTCACGATTTTATTTTGAAATGTATCCTTTGCATTTCCGGGCCTGACAGCGGAGGGGCCTGGCAGTGGAGGTCTGCAGTTTTATTTTGAAATGTATCCCCAGTTCATTTCCAGGCCTGACAGTGGAGGTGCGTGACAGTGGAGGTAGGTGCCTGACAGTGGAGGTCTGCAGCCAGCATCTCTTGGGGATATCTGAGAGGCACCCATCTGCAGGCAAGATGGCCGACAAGGGCGCCGCCATATATCCAATATATATATATCCAAAAGCGGAAGTTTGAAAATAAAACAAAATAAAAGCTTAAAAACATGCACGTTTACACCACGGACCATAGTTTACACATAACACAATCCCGTGCATTTTGTGCAGTTACATGTTTATTGTAACATATAATTGGCTGGTTAATTGTCCCGCCTGCCGCCTATATCCAAACAATACCGGAAGTCTCAGGCGGAGGTCAGTTAATCGCTGAGCTAAAACCAAAATAAAAGCTTTGAAAACACGTACGTTTACACCATGGACTGTATGCTTTACACAACATAATTCTGTGAAGTTACATGTTTATCATAACAGTATAATTGACTTACAACGTTAGCCTAATAACTGTAATATTAATATTTACAATCAACATTAATTGTAAGTCGATTAAACATTTACATAAATTAATATTTACCATATCTTGCCCAAAGTCAGCTGAGATAGGCTCAGCTCACCCTAACCCCCGTGCAGGATAAGGGGTAGAAAATGAATAAATGATTAATACATTTTTACCTTAAACTAATGATAGTAAGTATGACATTTGTTGTGACGTTTGATTAATTAGGGCCCGAGCACAACATGCTGGGGCGAGGCCCTATTGGGGATCGCTGAACGATGTTTAAAAGTAAATCGCATATCCCCCCGAAAACTCATGAAAATTTGCCTATCCCCCCCATGTCAGGTGTAAAATTTCGCATTTTGGGTGTCTCACACATGGACGTGCGCATATGTCTTGACAGCGCCACCTAGGTGTGCGTTTTTGGCCCTTGCCACGGTTTCGCCCACGTGTACGAAACTTGGTGGGAGTACAGTGAAGCGTACAGCGTCCAATTTTTGTCAAATTTGGACTTTCCATTTTTGCTGTTTTGGGCTGGTTGACAAGGGGTCATATTTGAACGAACTCTTCCTAGGGATTTCATCCAATTCACTTCAAACGTGGTAGGTGTGTTCATATAGACTCCCTGAGTAAAAGTTATCAAAATGAATGAATTTTGAGGTAAAGGTGTGGGCGTGGCGCTCTATACACATTTCCGCATGCGCACATTTCGACGTGCGCACATATGCGAGGGCCCGACCATCGCTGCTTGCAGCTTTAATTCTCTATTTAATTTGAATTTGAATTCAGTTTATTTAATCTTATTCTTGAGTCCTATTAATATTCACATTTGTATTCATAACATTGATATTGAATCAATGTTTGTAAATTGATTAAACATGAACATAAATTAATATTTACCATATAGGCTACTAATGTGATAGTATCTATTTAATTTGAGAATACCATCACCACACAAACATAATTCACATTTGTATTCATAACGTTGATATTGAAGGTAAATCCATGAAACGTTAACATTGTAATTCAATTATACTGTTATGATAAACATGTAACTTTACAGAATTATGTTGTGTAAAGAATACAGTCCATGGTGTAAACGTAAGTGTTTTCAAAGCTTTTATTTTGGTTTTAGCTTGGCGATTAACTGACCTCCGCTTGAGAATTAACCAGTCAATTATATGTTACGATTAACATGTAACTGCACAAAATGCACGGAATTGTGTTATGTGTAAACTATACAGTCTGTGGTGTAAACATGCATGTTTTTAAGCTTTTATTTCGTTTTTTTTGTTTTATTTTCAAACTACTTCCTCTTTGGACTTCCGGTATGGATTGGATATATGGCGGCACCCTTGTCGGCCATCTTGCCTGCAGATGGGTACTCTTGTGGGTTATCTCAAGAAAATTTACTCGTTATCACGAGAAATCGGACAAAGTAAAATTCATAAATTCATGACCGCTTAGGGCTTCAGTACTATGATACACTGCAGGCTATGTATATAAATACACACATTTTGTCTCATTTTACAAGCTTTTGCGTCTGATACCAGAATGTCCAAGTGTCCCTGAACGCATCAATTAATTTTTACTGCGCTACTGTGGAGCACCTGCCACTGTGTTTGTGAGTGTGAGAAGGTGAGTAAGCTTGATTTCTCTGTTAACCGTTAACATTTTCTACAGCACAAATATGCTTTTGGTGTTTTTAAAACTGTATTAAAGTGGTTGTCTAACGCAGCATACGTGTAATTCCGAAATATGTATCTGTGTAGGCATTGCAAAAACGTTATTGTTGACTAATAAGTGGCCATATTAGTGCTAGCGGCGATGCTAACGCGACAAAGCTAACTCAACCATAGATATGATAGCCATACAATATTAATAACATATTAGAAATAATATAAATATAGCAAATTAGCACTGTTAAAAAACAGTGAAAAGAGCCTTGCTTTTTCCCACCCAATTTCCGGGCCCTAATCAGAGCGGAGCAGTTAGGCGCAGGTGTGCATGTTTGCGCGTTATTGTTGGCTAATAAGTGTCCATATTAGTGCGGTGATGCTAACGCGACGAAGCTAAGTCAACCATAGCCATGATAGCCATACAATATTATAATATATTAGAAATAATATAAATGTATTAATTAGCTGAATAAAGTACAATATTATATACAAAACTGTGAAAAAAACAAACCCTTTATTTGTGATGATTTGTGATTATATTATTGATATATAATCTTGATTTACACATCATATGACGCTGATAATATTTAACAATAGTGATCCAGCTGTGTAATGCAGGCAATGTTTATGTCTACAGACAAACAAACATAAATCCAGCCCTGCGCTTTGGTTGGTAAGTAGAAATATTATTGTTATTGTTATTATTTGTAATCCATATATAATATATTACACTATCCTCCTGGACCTTTTCATTTTGATTGGAAATAAGCAGATACCCTAAACAATGAAGATAATGTGTTGGAGTTAATTACACTTTTTATATTATGAACACTTTTTTTTCATAATTTAGTAAATTAATTAATTTAATAAATCACCTCTCCTTCCACTGTAAGCAGTCCCTGTGGGGTCAATATGTGGAGGTTGGCCTAAGCAGCTGTATCCCTCATTTCTGTGGTAAAGGCGAGGGGCACTGAGGGAAAAATTGCGTTCCTTCCACAGTATTAATAAAATATTGTATAAATATTATACCCACAAATAACTGCACTAATATACATTATTACAATATCACAATTTATTTTAAGTAATTAGGTGGCACAAATGCAAGATTGATAAGAAATGAGGAAATACAGATCAATTCTCTAAGTAGGATTGCAATGAGCTGTGCCGTGATGTGTGTCTGCAATAGAACCTAAAGTCTTTTTTTGTCGACTCTTTCGGCCTCCTGCTTCTGGTCTCTGATGGTCTGAATCACTGTTGGTGACTCCATGCTGATTGAGCAGTAAGTTCAGAAATCAGATTTCTTATATTGAAACAACTATCTAATATATGCTTTCTGTTTTGTCTTCCAGGTGTCCTGCAGTCCAGTGGTCCAGCTTCTCTCTTGTCCCTATCATTTAAAAAAATTCTCTCTAACTTTCTGTCCAATCTCCTCTTTACACTCTGTCTGTCAGTTAAGAATTCTCTCTAACTTTCTGTCCCATCTACTCTTTACACTCTGTATTTACAATTACAAACTTCTCTCTAACTTTCTGTCCCATCTACTCTTTACACTTTGTCTGTCAGTTAAGAATTCTTTCTAACTTTCTGTCCCATCTACTCTTTACACTCTGTCTGTCAACTCTGTCTTGGTGTCCGGCTCTATCTATTCTAAAGACTCTATCTTTCTATCCTGCTCTTTCTATATTTGAAATCTACTTGAAATATACCTGAAAAATACCTGAAATATACAAACCCGAACTTGAAACCTCATCAATCTTTTTTTTGGATTCTGAGCCTCTTCGCTCATATTCTGCCTCTCCTGTCTCTCTCTTGCACAAGGCATTTATCAAATATTCATATATTTGGATACATTCAATTACATATTTTTTATTTATCACAATTGACTTTCATTGCAGTCATTACAAAATTGTTTTGGATATTACCTTGAAAAGTGAATTGCAAAGACATAAAAAAACACATAAAATATTTTGTCACTTTTACCACAAACATTGTACTGTAACTGTGAATTCTCTGACACATAACTTGTTAAGTACATAATTTAACACTGAGTGAAAAGTATACACAATATAGCATACATACCATCCATATTCATACTCCTATATTGTTCCTGAACTTTGTTGCTGTGGAGACCTGTAGGTTGGTACCTAAAGGTTTGTTTTGATTGCAAATATCTACACACTTGAGTGGAAAAAAATCTAATTTAGTTACTTGAGTTTTGTAAGTATTTAAGTGTAATATACCACTAAATACATTACATTAATTCTTATCAATTATTTGACTTGACTGTCATTTTTTGTCATCACTATTATTGTGTCTAATATCTTGATTTAAGCTAAACAACAATGCCAAGATAGAATAAGAGGTCCCAAGCTGGAAAACTGCGCTGGCAGAAGTTTCATAAGTTTCCCTGTACTTCAACAACTGAACAAGCAGAATGTGTTGGTCCCCAGAACAGTCGAGAAGTAAAGATATCTGAGACTTCTAACTGTGAAACAGGTATGTCAACTCGATGCATCACATGTACCACAGGTATCATACATCTCAGTGATGATCAGTGTGTGGCAGGGCCTTCTAATGCTGACTATGTGAACCTCAGAGATCAGCCTTCTGAACAGTATGTCTGTGCATCCCGCAGCCAGGCTTCTGTTAAATACGGCAAATCGAGAAATCAGCAGTGTACTTGTAACTCACTAACTTTCCTTGCATTCTTAAATGAGAATGAAAACCTAAACAGAGCAGACCATGACCTAGTTTTAGATAAGGGTAACTTCATGTGTAATGAGGCCAGGAAAAAGTTCCCTAAGCACATCCATTTGACAACAGATGAGCTTCCTGATATCGTTCCTTCTCGTACATGTATTCAATATGTGGACATGTCACAACTTTCAAGATATGGCACATTCAGAGATCCTTTAACTGGAGCTGTTGATAGCTTTTTGGACCTTGAAGCTGGACTGAGCTGTTTGTTATTCGATGTACAGTATGCATTGTTGTTGATAAGAAGTTTGTGTATTGCAGTATTCAGAACCGTGTCTGGCAGATTTGGTTTCTTTGATCCACACCCGAGAACAGTCAAAGGTTTGCCCCTACCTCCTGGCTCACACGCTCCTGCTACTGCAGTCATGGTTACATTCACGCATCTCAGTGATATGATTGACAGACTCATAAAGCATCACAAGATGTTAGAAACACTCCTCTTGTAACTATGAGTTGAAGCCTGTGGCATTTGTGAACTCAGCCAACCTGAACAATCCTATCCTGGACAAAGCAAGTCGACCTACAACTCACACTGCTGCGGTATCAACTGCTGCAGACCTGCCAACATGTACGCATTTTTCGTAGCGGGCACGCATTTTCACCTCCCTGTACGCTTGTACGATTTGTTGTTCTAAAATGTTGTTTCCCGCGTTTCGTCCGTTTCAAATTTTTTTTTTATTTACCTCGTTTCAGTCAAGTTGCCACTGATATTGAATGCCGCTGAAACACAGATTCAGAGGTCTGCTTTCGACCAATCAGAGTGCTTCATTCCCTCCCAACTACCCCGCCCTGCCTCACTTCAAGCGGCGCAACAATTCAGTTCAGAGCAGAGTCGGGGCTGCAAGGCAGTCAGAGCCATTCAATGAACACTGGAGCCGCCGCGCGTTCACAGAGACATGGCTGAACCGCCCGAAAAAAAGAATAAGAAGCCCCAACGATTTCTCGACAGCTATCGGGAGAGATGGCCTTGCCTCAACACGTCCAGGCTGCCTAATCATGCATTTTGCACCGTGTGCAAGGTTGACCTGGACATTAGTCACCAAGGGGCAGCAGGTAACGAACACAGTTCCACACACACAAATACCCCCCTTCCACAATGTCAGTGTCACACCGTCATCTATAACGTTTTTGCGTAACCCTATTGCTTGAATATTAAGATTAGCATGATGCAATCATTTGCATCATATTATTGGGTCGTTTACTTCCCGGTATGCGTGTTGTCTTCAATGTTTCTTAGCTAGGGGGGGGGTCGAGGAATTAGTACTCATAAAATTCTTTCAGGGTTGGCAGGTCTGCTGCTGTGTTGGGTGATGATGCTCAAAACAAGTCAAGCCTGAGTGCTCAGAAAATGAACAACGATGATGTCTCTAATAGCATTGCACAGGAAGTATCCACTGATATGGAAACTGGACCAGAACCGTTGAGCCCGTTCAGCTTGATTTCTCTGAATTTACACAATGCTCCTAAAAGTAAATCTGCTCCAATAATAAATGCTGTGGACGGTGATAATGTCTTGCATGACATATCGTAAACTGTCGAAAATTAATAAACAGAAAAGGCGGAAATTTCTGAAAAACTGTCACAACGAAAGGAGAATCAAAAGAGAAAAGAAAAGGTAAAGTATGCTTCTGATGAAACATATAAAGCAAAAAAAAGATCATACTCATACAGGAAATACTCTACTGAAGAACTCAGACAAAGAAAGCAACGGTACGTTACCAACCAATATCAAAGCAACTCTGAATTACGGCAAAAGAAAATACTCCATATAACTAACCGATACAGAGAAAATGTTCAGTTTAGACAGAAGAGAAAAAAAATACATCACCGACCGATACAGAGAAAATCTTCATTTCAGGAAGAGGCAAAAACAGTACATTACCAACCAGTACAAAGAAAATCTTGATTTCAGGAACAGGCGGCGATCTTATATCACTGAACATTCTGAACATGACCAAGCATTCAGAGCTAGACACAGACAATTAATGAGAAAACGAATGAGAGACAGGTATACTAACAATCTCACATTTAGGACGATGCATAACATGAGGTGTACGTTGAAAATAAAAATAAAATACAGACTGAATAATAGACCAACACGTGAGAGTCCCATAGAGAACGACAACTCTTTGATCAAAAGTGCCATATCCATTTTCAGATCCCAAATAAAGGCAGGTCCTACTTATGTGTGCACAGTGTGTCATAAAGCGGCATTTCCAAACCAAGTACAACCCTGCACAAGGTCTAAGAATGACAAAAATCCAGATGTGGTTGCAGCATGCTTGACAGGAAAGTACGTCCATATTTGTGACCATGATTGCAGCAATGAACAGTGCAAGGTACCTGATGAGAGAAGTAGAGAATGGATTTGTTCAACCTGTCATACTCATCTTAAAAATGGAGCCATGCCAACCCTCGCTGTAGCTAACAACTTGGAGCTTGCTGACATCTCACCGGAACTGTCTGATCTCAACATATTGGAGAGACATCTGATAGCCAAGTGTATAACATTTGCCAAAATTATTCCTCTTCCCAAAGGCCAGCAGAGAGCAATACATGGTAATGTTGTATGTGTCCCATCTGAAGTGACAGAAACAGTCAATTGTCTGCCCAGACAGAAAGGTCAGTCTCAAGTCTTGAGAGTAAAACTGAAGAGACGCTTATGTTACAAAGGTCATCAGTTGTTCCAGACTGTAACCTGGTCAAAAGTTGTGTAGGCACTGCATAAACTCAAACATATTCATCCACAGTATGAAGATGTAACTATCAGGGATGAAGCTGAGTTATGTGACCCAACACTTCCTGATGATGATGATGAAGATGATGATGATGATAATGTAGATGTGAACGTGGATGAAGATGATTTGATGGAAATTGACAGGTGTGAGAATAATGCACTGTGTGAGGCAGGAAATGAAAACGATGGCATCTTGTTTTGTGACAATGAACAACTTGATCAGAGAGATAATACAGAACAAGAAGGTGACATGCCAAATGGTGGAATTGCTCTAGAATCGTGCCTTCAGCCACGCGATGTTACAGAAGACATATTGTGTTTTAGTGAAGGAATATACTCTGTTGCCCCCGCAGAAAGAAATAGTCCAGTCAGCTTTTTCAGAACCCCTAAACTGGAAGCCATGGCTTTCCCTGTTCAGTTTCCCACTGGTAAGAACACACTGGATGAACAGAGACATATTAAATTAACACCTAGTAGTTAGGGTAGCCTCCCTTCGCCTTCGGGTGGGGGGACGGGTCCTGACTGTCGTCTGTGCCAAATGGCAGTTCAGAGTACCCACCCTTCTTGGAATCTTTGGAGGGGGTGCTGGAGAGCGCTCCCTCTGGGGACTCCCTCGTCCTCCTGGGGGACTTCAATGCTCACGTGGGCAGCGACAGTGAGACCTGGAGGGGCGTGATTTGGAGGAACGGCCCCCCTGATCTGAACCCGAGCGGTGTTCTGTTATTGGACTTCTGTGTTCGTCATGGATTGTCCATAACGAACACCATGTTCAAGCATAAGGGTGCGGGTTTCTGTGCGGGTTTGCTGGGAATGTCTCAACTCAACTCAACTTTTTTATAAAGCCCTTTAAAAACAGCTGCAGCTGACACAAAGTGCTGCACATAAAATAGAACATGAAATAAGACATATAAAACAAAGAACAATATAAAAACAATAATAAACGATAAAACAATGTTAAAATAATATTAAAGCAAAAACAGAAACAGAGTCTCATGCTGGGTTAAAAGCCAAGGAATAAAAATGGGTCTTAAGACGGGTTTTAAAAATGGACAGTGAAGGGGCTTGTCTAAAGGGAGGTCATTCCACAATTTAGGACCAGCAACAGAAAAGGCCCTATCGCCTCTGAGCTTCCGTTTAGCCCTTGGTAACTCCAGGAGCAACTGATCAGCTGACCTGAGGCACCGGGCAGGAGTATATGGGCGGAGCAGCTCAGAGAGGTTAGGGGGGGCGAGACCATTTAAGGATTTAAAAACAAATAAAATAATCTTAAAATGGACTCTAAAGTGCACAGGCAGCCAGTGGAGAGAGGCTAAAATGGGAGTAATGTGCTCCCTCTTACGCGTTCCAGTTAGGAGGCGAGCAGCAGCATTTTGAACTACCTGGAGACGCGCGAGGGAGGACTGGATGACTCCAAGATAAAGTGCGTTACAATAATCCAGCCGCGATGTAATGAAGGCGTGGATTACTGTTTCAAAGTGCTTTTGTGCAAGGAAGGGCTTCACCTTTGCCAGCTGCCTAAGATGAAAAAAGCTGGACTTAACTATTTGCCGGTCAAGTTTAAAATCATTGTCCATCTTAA
Organism: Larimichthys polyactis; assembly: GCA_018985215.1. Classification (NCBI taxonomy): domain Eukaryota; kingdom Metazoa; phylum Chordata; class Actinopteri; family Sciaenidae; genus Larimichthys; species Larimichthys polyactis. Next base: position 45,163 of record JAFMOB010000045.1, read on the forward strand.
AACCCAAGTTTGTGACTGTTTGCTTCCTGTAAGGCACCAAGGGGCCCAAGTCAACAGGAAGTGGTTCACAAGAGCCACTGGGACTGAACACCATCACTTCTGTTTTATTTTCATTAAATTTTAAAAAGTTCAAAGACATCCAGGCTTTAATGTCTTCAAGACATAACAGAAGTGGTTTCAAAGAGAACGCGTCCTTCTTCTTTAGTGGCACATAGATCTGGGTATCATCAGCGTAACAATGAAAAGAGATACAATGCTTTCGCAGGATGGAACCCAGGGGCAGCAAGTACAGCGAGAAAAGCAGGTGCCCTAAAATTGAACCATGTGGAACCCCATATGACAGCGGAGCAGAGCGGGACTCAGAACCACCAAGGCTTACGCACATAGTCCTGTTTGCCAGGTAGGACCTGAACCAGTCCAAGGCGGTACCAGAGATGCCTACTAGCTGCAACCGATGCACTAAAATGCTGTGGTCCACGGTATCAAAAGCTGAACTTAAGTCAAGGAGTAGAAGGGTCACATAATCTCCAGAGTCATTCGCCATTAGGGATGTCATTAAGAACTCTTAATAGAGCTGACTCTGTGCTATGTAGTGTTTTAAATCCGGACTGGAATACCTCCAGGACCTCGTGCTCATCCAGAAATGATTTCAATTGAGTATAAACAACTTTTTCCAGGATTTTTGAAATGAAAGGCAGTTTGGAAATGGGTCTAAAATTGGCTTGCACACCAGGGTCAAGACTGTGTTTCTTGAGAAGGGGTTGCACCACAGCATGTTTAAAACTTTGGGGGACAACACCAGAAGACAGACTGCTGTTGATAATGGCCAGAACCGTCTGCCCTATACTGGGGAAAACATCTTTAAAAAAGTGAGGCGGGATAGAGTCACAGGGAGAACCTGATGGTTTAATCCGGTCAATCACATCTTCTAAGGCCTTCAGAGGGGTCAGATGCAGGAGTAGAGATGAGAGCCCTTGCAGTAGAAACCTTGTCAATAAAAAACTGCAGGAAACTATTGCACATTTTGGGGGATGCCTCAATGCACACCTGGGGGGGGTTAAGAACAGCCTCGATTGTTTTAAATACCACACGCAGATTGTGGTGATTAGATTCAACAAGGTTGGACAGGTATTGTCTTTTGGCCTCCTTAAAAGTGCTCTGGTAGCAGCGCCAACAGTTTCTTAAGATTTGGTACGAGACCTGCAGCTTGTCCTTATTCCACCTGCGTTCAGCTTTTCGGCACTCCTGTCTAGCTGCGCGAGTGCCCTTATTAAGCCATGGCTCAGGTTTAACTTTGAGCTGCACCGTTTTTAATGGAGTCACAGAGTCCAGTATGGTTCGGCAGGAGGAGTGAAACCAGGAATTTAGCACCTCCGTGTTTGCAGATGGTAAGCCAGAGGGAACACACAGTCGGTTAAAAGCAGACGAGAACTGACCAGCAGTGGCAGGGTTAAAAATCAGACGGCTCCGCACTGCAGAGCAGAAAAAGGCAGTTTCAAACACCACAGGCAAATGATCAGAAAAAAACATTGTCACACATTTCCAAGTTGGACACAGACAAACCATGGGAGAGGACAAGGTCTAATGTGTGTCCATGTTCGTGTGTGGGACCAGACACACACTGCACCAAATTAAAAGAGTCAATGAGGCTTAAAAAGTCCTTCACCATCGGCTTGTCAGGACAACACACATGAATGTTTAAATCCCCAACAAGGAGGACACGATCGTACTTGGGCATGATTTCAGCCAGCAGATCAGAGAAGTCATTTAAAAAGTCCTTGTTGTATTTGGGGGGGTCGGTAGATGACAGCACACAGCACCGGATCGGAGCGGCCCACCTCAAATAAATTTGCCTCAAAACTGGAAGAGGAGGATGAGACGGCACGCTGCCTACATTTAAAATCATTTTTATAGACAGTCGCCGTTCCTCCTCCACGGCCCGACGTCCGCGGGGAGTTAAAATAAGAACAGCCGGACGGTAAAAGTTCAATCAGAGGACTGCACTCACGGCCTCGGCGGTTGCGGAGGCAAAAACCCGGGCGTGGGAGGAGTTCGGTGAGGCCATGGAGAACAACTTTCGAACGGCTTCGAGGAGGTTCTGGACCACCATCCGGTGGCTCAGGCGGGGGAAGCAGAGCACTGTCAACACTGTGTTCAGTAGGGACGGGGGTGCTGCTGACCTCGACTGGGGACGTCTTGGGTTGGTGGAGGGAATACTTCGAAGGCCTCCTCAATCCCACCAGCACGTCTTCCTTTGAGGAGGCAGAGTCTGGGGACCCCGTGGCGGTCTCGCCCATCTCTGGGGCTGAGGTCGCTGAGGTAGTCAAAAAGCTCCTCGGTGGCAAGGCCCCTTCCTCAAGGCTCTGGATGTTGTGGGGCTGTCTTGGCTGACACGTCTCTGCAACATCGCATGGACATCGGGGGCAGTGCCCCTGGACTGGCAGACCGGGGTGGTGGTTACCCTCTTCAGAAAGGGGGACCGGTGGGTGTGCTCCAACTATAGGGGGATCACACTCCTCAGCCTCCCCGGGAAGGTCTTTTTGGGGGTCCTGGAGAGGAGGGTCCGCAAGATTGTCGAACCTCGGATCCAGGAGGAGCAGTGTGGTTTTCATCCTGGTCGTGGAACTGTGGACCCACTGTGGCTCCGGGAGTATGGGGTTCCGTACCCATTAATCATGCTATCCGGTCCCTGTACACTTGGTGCCAGAGCTTGGTCCACATTGCCGGCAGTAAGTCGGACCTGTTTCCAGTGGAAGTTGGACTCCGCCAGGGCTGCCCTTTGTCACAGGTTCTGTTCATAACCTTCATGGACAGAATTTCTAGGCGCAGCCAGGGCGTTGAGGGGCTGTGGTTCGGTGGGAGGAGTTCGGTGAGGCCATGGAGAACAACTTTCGAACGGCTTCGAGGAGGTTCTGGACCACCATCCGGTGGCTCAGGCGGGGGAAGCAGAGCACTGTCAACACTGTGTTCAGTAGGGACGGGGGTGCTGCTGACCTCGACTAGGGATGTCTTGGGTTGGTGGAGGGAATACTTCGAAGGCCTCCTCAATCCCACCAGCACGTCTTCCTTTGAGGAGGCAGAGTCTGGGGACCCCGTGGCGGTCTCGCCCATCTCTGGGGCTGAGGTCGCTGAGGTAGTCAAAAAGCTCCTCGGTGGCAAGGCCCCGGGGGTGGATGAGGTCCGCCCGGAGTTCCTCAAGGCTCTGGATGTTGTGGGGCTGTCTTGGCTGACACGTCTCTGCAACATCGCATGGACATTGGGGGCAGTGCCCCTGGACTGGCAGACCGGGGTGGTGGTTACCCTCTTCAAAAAGGGGGACCGGTGGGTGTGCTCCAACTATAGGGGGATCACACTCCTCAGCCTCCCCGGGAAGGTCTTTTTGGGGGTCCTGGAGAGGAGGGTCCGCAAGATTGTCGAACCTCGGATCCAGGAGGAGCAGTGTGGTTTTCGTCCTGGTCGTGGAACTGTGGACCCACTGTGGCTCCGGGAGTATGGGGTTCCGGACCCATTAATCATGCTATCCGGTCCCTGTACACTTGGTGCCAGAGCTTGGTCCACATTGCCAGGCAGTAAGTCGGACCTGTTTCCAGTGGAAGTTGGACTCCGCCAGGGCTGCCCTTTGTCACAGGTTCTGTTCATAACCTTCATGGACAGAATTTCTAGGCGCAGCCAGGGTGTTGAGGGGCTGTGGTTCGGTGGCCTCAGGATTGGGTCGCTGCTTTTTGCGGACAATCTTGTCCTGTTGGCTTCATCGGCGCATGACCTTCAGCTCTCTCTGGAGCGGTTTGCAGCCGAGTGCGAAGCGGCTGGGATGAGAATCAGCACCTCCAAATCTGAGGCCATGGTTCTCAGCCGGAAAAGGGTGGAGTGCAGCCTCCGGGTCGGGGATGAGATCTCCCGTGGAGGAGTTCAAGTATCTCGGGGTCTTGTTCACGAGTGAGGGAAGGATGGAACGGGAGATCAACCGGCGGATCGGTTCAGCTTCTGCAGTGATGCGGACTCTGCGCCGGTCCGTCGTGGTGAAAAAGGAGCTGAGCTGAAAGGCGAAGCTCTCGATTTACCAGTCGATCTACGTTCCTACCCTCACCTATGGTCACGAGCTTTGGGTAGTGACCGAAAGAATGAGATCGCGAATACAAGCGGCCGAAATGAGCTTCCTTCGCAGGGTGGCTGGGTTCTCCCTTAGAGATAGGGTGAGATGCTCGGCCATCCGCGAGGAGCTCAGAGTAGAACCGCTGCTCCTTCGCATCGAGAGGAACCAGTTAAGGTGGCTCGGGCATCTCGTGAGGATGCCTCCTGGACGTCTCCCTGGTGAGATGGTCCGGGCACGCCCCTCCCGGAGGTGGCCCCGGGGAAGACCCAGGACCCGCTGAAGGGACTATGTCTCTCGGCTGGCCTGGGAACGCCTCGGGGTCCCCCTGGGAGAGCTGGATGAAGTGACCGGGGAAAGGGAAGTCTGGGCCTCCCTGCTGAAGCTGCTACCCCCGCGACCCGACTCAAACGGATAAGCGGGAGAAGACGAGACTATTCCAAAAAGAGAGAAGTCAGTGCTCAAGAGTGTGTGACCCATGCATGCAGTATTAAGATGAAAAAGTGCTCATGTGGTGTCGTATTCATACCAACAGATGACAATGCAGTGAAAATGAGTCGCCCAATGTCTTACCTGGAAAGCACAACAGCAGAAAGTATAAATGTGTGGATGACTTCTTTGACAGACAAATACAAAGCTAGACCAGAGACACCAGAATTTGAGATCATGTGCATGGCAGACTTTGCAGCTACTTGCAGAATTGTCTATGGCCAACAAAGCCAAGGTAAAAATGTTTTCCGCCTGCTAAACGAGATGGGGTTTGTTCAGAAGAGAGAAACAGATAAGCCTGCTATTATCAGATTTCACCGAACATCGCAGCAAAAATATCCTGAGCAGTTTTATGGCACTTTGCTAAAACTGTACCTTCCTTACAGATCAGACCTAGAACTGAAGAGACAGCATTTACCCATATATGAGTCCTTTTACAATAATGGCGTGGTTCAACTACCAGGTTCTGACCATCCCGAGTTTGTCCGACACATTGTGAAGCAAAACCAAAAGAAATATGAGAAAAACAGTGAAGAAATTGAGAATGCACTAGAAGAATTTGAACAGAAAAAAGATTGATGAATGGTGTAATCTGGCACCTGAATCAGAACTTGTGAGGTTGGAGTGTATTGAAGAACTTGAAGCAAAACAGCCAGATCATGAAAATGTACAAGACGATGTCCCAGATTATGCTAAACAAGCTAATGCTGTAACAGAAATCAGAGCTCTTCGAGAGGTTCCTGCAATCGACCCCACACTGTTACGTCAAATGTATCAGAACCTGAACCAGAAATAGGCATGTGTATTCTATGCAGTGAAAGACTGGGGCATTAAGCGTGTCTGTGGCCAAAATCCTGAACAGTTTTTCTTTTACATAAATGGTGGTGCTGGAACAGGTAAGTCACATCTGATCAAATGCATCTACTCTGAAGCATCTAAGATATGGTGCAAACTACCAAGACGTGCTGAGGATGCTGACATATCAAACCCTACTGTACTGTTGACTGCTTTCACTGGAACTGCAGCCTTTAATATATCTGGTACAACGCTCCACTCTGCCCAGAAGCCTAAAACCCCCATTTCAAGGACTTGGCAACAAACTGGATGAAGTCCGATGTATACTTCTAAATGCAGAAGTCATTATCATTGATGAAGTGTCCATGGTTTCAAAGCCCCTTTTTGTATTAACTGTTGGTGATTTCTATCAGTTACCACCTGTGCGTCAGTCTAAGACCCTATGTGTATATGACCCATGTCAGGTTGACTTGTGGCAAGAAAACTTTCAGATGAAAACTCTGACTGAGATAATGTGTCAACAGGATGATGTTGCCTTTGCAGAGATGTTGAACTGTATCCGTGTAAAAGAGAAAAATGATGAGTTGTCTATAGCAGACAGAGCATTGCTGTTACAAACTGTTACCGAACCAGCACTTTGTCCAACTGATGTCCTGCACATCTTTGCGACTAACAAACAAGTGAATTCACACAACTTTGCAACGTTAGTTTCGCTACATTCACAAGTCACTAGAATTGATGCCGATGACTATAGGAAGGACCCACACACTGGCAAGATGACACGCCAAGAAAAAACATTTAAAGGAAACAAAAATGACTTATCAAATACACTAAATGTTGCCGAGGGTGCTCGTGTCATGCTAACTCGAAACATAGATATCTCTCAAGGATTGGTTAATGGATCATTTGCTACACTAGGCAGGATAGTAACCTCTGAACAACATGGTTTTGTACATGTAAATATGCTTGGCCTCACAATGGACGATGCAACAGCTGGACTGAATTACCGTAACAGAGCACTAGGAGAACCTGACAATCTTGTGTACATAGACAGAGCGGATTCTTGATTCACTCGTAATTCTTTCCATTTACGCTTTACGCTATGGTCACTGATGATGACAATTGCCCCAAAGTTGTTGTGCAATGTGTGTATATATATATATATATATAGATATGTGTGTGTGTGTGTGTTTGTGTGTGTGTATATATATATAGTATTATTGTATTATTATTAGAAGTGTTATTATACGTTTGTTTTGTTTGATTTGCATGCGTGCCTTTGCACTTAAATACATAACAATTGATAATAATATCCACGAAGCTGCCAGTAAAACACAGTAAAGACGTCATCCTCTAGGTATTCGTGACCACACATTGAGAGTTAATGAGCTCACACACGTCAGCACGAAATGAGTGAATGGGTGTGGGTGAACGTCAGATTAAGCACAATACGACTGTTTGGGTTTTTGTTTTGTAAATAACTTTGTTTGCAGTAAAACCACAAATATATGTCTCTGTCATCACATGATGGTTTCATAAGCTTATACTGCAAACTTTATTAAAACCAAACATACTTGACTTATTTCACACTTGATTCACCCGTAATTCTTTCCATTTACGCTTTACGCCATTTAGCCTATGGTCACTGTTTAAATCAACAACATCTAGGCTATTCTGTCCTCACTGTACATAATTACTGAAGCGTCCTTTTCACCACTAGCCACATCCATGATTATGCTCTGTCTCAGCTGATCGGCTCACCCGGGAATGGACCAAAATGAAAAGGAGCCATTCATGTTCATGAGCACACTCCAATCACAAGGCTACTGTATAATACACAGTACTCATACAGTACCAGCTGCATTTTCCGCTCTGATTTGTGTGACACTGGGGTGAAAAAAAGCCCATCAAGTGCAAACAAAAGGTTGAGCAATGAGAATGCTTATGATGTGTTTGTGGGGTTTACCTGGCCTAAAGCGTGCCTTAATTACCTACATAACAAAGGGCTTCCAAAGGGCTGTTAATCACCAGGTATTCTCCCTCTTTAAATGGCGTCTCACAACGATCAAACTGTGATCAAATATTCAACAGGAGGTATTATTGCTGTTGTTATTAGGGCCCGAGCACAGCGAGGCCCTATTGTATTTCGAATGTTGAACGACGTTTAAGAGTAAATCGCATTTTCCACAGCCCATATCCCCCCGAAAACTCACGAAAATTTGCCTACCCCCCCAATGTCAGGCGTAACATTACGTATTTTGGGGGTCTCACACATGCACGCGCGCATACGTCTCTACAGCGCCACCTAGGTGCGCGTTTTTGGCGGTGCTCCTCGCCACGGTTTCACCTACGTGCACGAAACTCGGTGGGAGTACGTAACATGCCCAGACGCACAAAAAAGTTTCTTGGTGCCCCGGGCTTTGATGACTGCATCTGGCTCGCAGACAGGGGTGAAAGTAGCCGGTACTGTCCGGTAGTGCGTACCACTAAAACATCCCTCATTCAGAACCAGTCACGGACGCACTCTGGGTCAGAAAATAGATCCACTAGCAATATGCAGTCTTGAAAACTACTTTGTCTGTTTAAAAATTCATTTTAACTCATTCCGAATAGTTTCTGAAGTGTCCGTGCTGCGTTTTAGTCCATGCTGGACGGAGCCAGAGCCCGGTGGTCTCCTCTGCGCCCAGCTTTCGACAAGTCACATTACTGTTATGAGGTATTTTATTTATTATTGGTTAACTGTTTACCAAATCAACAACATCTAGGTTATTCTGTCCTCACTGTACATAATTACTGAAGCTCTTCTCTCGTGCACTCTCTCTCTGTCGCTCCCTCTTAATCTGCATGTAGTGAAAGCCACAGCTGGACATCAGTGTCCATCATACTGTACAGTATACTGTACTATCAATATGGCCACTATGGCGTTCAGAAGAATACTCAGAAATCGAACGTGTTTCATACTGCAGGCTTCAGAAAGCATCACACAGATATAACTCTTAAAAAACAGTTACGGGCGGAGTTTTCTTTAATAACAAGTTTATGTTGGCATGTTGTTGTTGTGCGTGACATGGAGTTCTGGCTGCAGTGGTGGCTCAGTGTTATCTTATCACAACTGTTTTTTTCCCCCATCAACCGATCCGCGGAATACTTGGTGCTGTGGGGGGCGATATGCATGGATCATGATCCTTTGCACCACTAGCCACATCCATGATTGTGCTCTGTCTCAGCTGATTGGCTCACCCGCTCACCCCAGCTTATCTGTTCAGATGTGTCTTTAGACAGTCTACGGTAGGAGCGGAACATCACTGCTTTTCCCCGTGGACAAATGAGGCATTGCAGCTGGTTTTCACACAGACTGCTTAGGGGCGTTTCCAGTCGGGGCCTCACTGACTACGTCATCACGGGGGATTACATTGCGGTCACGGACCAGCCAAGGACCGTTCAAGGACCAGTGAAGGACCAGTCACGGCCCCGTCACGGAAACACAGGAACTTTTAAGTTGCTACATCTGTAGTATAGAGACAGCTGAAGAGTGACAGGAATGTCGGGAGAGAGAGTGAAAGAGACGGGGCAGCAGGTGGGCCGCTTGGGCCGGCGGCGGCAGAGGGCACCCACACCGCACTTTCCGCAGGAAATGCAGTTTTCTAGTTTTTATTTTTCTTCTTCCGTACGTTTTTCGGCATCTAACTAGTCCTACACATTTTGTCCCACAAAAATAAAAATTACACCACTAGATTCAGCTCATTCATGCCATGGGTGCTCTTACTTTTCTCAATTTTACTATTTATATTCTACAAATTATTCAACTTTTTCCACAAATATGTATATTAACCCATTTGAAATACATTACACAAACTTCAAATCATTCTACAAAACTTCTACAAACATTCTACAATTTCAACAACTTCTACTACGACTACAGACTTAATTCAAATTTCAAATTGTACACAAATTCTTTAACTATTAAACTCGTATTTAACTTTTTTCAAAATCTTTTACCGTTTTTAAACTATCAAGGCTCAAAGTTGAGCAGGTCTACGTTTATAATGAGTGTGTATGTGGTTTCCTAGAGTGATGACATTATCAGCTAGAGTGTGAAGATGACAAAACGATCATTAAAAAAATAAAACGTTTTCAACTATGGTGGCCTCAAATGCACAGCTACATGATTATACCATCAAAACGTAGGAAAATTCAAGCCGGTCGCAGTGATACCACTGTTGAAGCTGTCTCTGTTATAGTTTTTGCTCGCTACGCGCTAAATGATCGAGTACTCCCCCTCCACAGCCTCATTCACTCCCATGTTATTTTAAGAGGGAGTGAGCTTGCGCAGCTGTCACTAATTACTCTGATTGTGTGTGTGTGTGTGTGTGTGTGTGTCTGAGAGGCACAGACACAGATTGACACACAGATAAGACAAAACTCCCCCAAGACTCCCTTCAAAATAAGAGTCCCTTCAAAATAAAAGACTTAAAACTCTTCTTAACAGCTCTCACCTACTTCCACAAATTTTGTACTACAGAAATAAAAATGATATCACGACATTCAGCTCATTTTACTTCTACACTAACCTTCTACAATCCTTCTACAATTTAAACTACTTCTCCTTTACTACAGAATAAAATACAAATGCAAATACATCATACAAACTTCAAATCTTTCTACAGACCTACAATTTAAACTGTTTCTCCTTTACTACAGACTTCATTCAAACTACACATTTCAACAAGATCTTGTACTATTGAACTTGTATTCAACTTTTTTTTTAGATTCAACTCATTTAGGACATTTCTACAGACACAAGCATGCACACACACACACACACACACACACACACACAGTAACACAGACAGACAGAGACACTGAACAGACGCTCAGTGAACAGATCGACATCATCGTGTTCAAACAATAACAATCTGCTGATCTACGATCAATACAGGCTGTGCTGCACACCTGGACAGTTGAGTCTCAGGACAGTCTCAGGACAGTCTCTACAATCCTTCTACACTTTAAACTACTTCTCCTTTACTACAGACCTCAGTTAAACTACACAGTTTACCAAGATCTTGTACTATTATTTTACTAAATTCTACTATTAATATTCTACAAATTATTCAACTTTTTCTACAAATATTTTACCATTTCAAATCTATTATACAAACTTCAAATCTTTATAGAGACCTACAATTTAAACTACCTCTCCTTCTACTACAGAGTTCAGTCAAACTACACAGTTCACCAAGATCTTGTACCATTACTATTACTCTCTACAATTCTACCTTTTCATCTGAATTTCTACAGTGTTACACAACATTGTATCACTTCATACTATTCTACTCTTTTCAACCAATTTCAACATTTTTTAGATATATCCCTTTAGCCTTTTCAAGCTTTATAGTATAGAGACAGCTGAAGAGCGACAGGAATGTGAGGGGGAGAGAGAGTGAAAGAGACAGGGAAAAGACATGCAGAAAAAGGGCAGCAGGTGGGCCGCTGGGGCCGGCAGCGGCAGCACAGGGCACCCACACCGCACTTTCCGCAGGAAATGCAGTTTTCTAGTTATTTTTCTTCTTCCGTACGTTTTTTGCCGCGTAACTACTCCTACAAATTTTGTCCCACAAAAATAAAAATTATACCACTAGATTCAGCTCATTCATGCCATGGGTGCTATTACTTTTTTACATTCTACTATTAATATTCTACAAATTATTCAACTTTTTCTGCAAATATTTTCCCTATTAAAATGCATTACACAAACTTCAAATCATTCTACAAAACTTCTACAAACATTCTACAATTTCAACAATTTCTACTACTACTACAGACTTCATTCAAATTTCAAATTGTACACAAACTCTTCAACTATTAAACTCGTATTTAACTTTTTTCAAAATCTTTTACCGTTTTTTAAACTATCATGGCTCAAAGTTGAGCAGGTTTTTACTCAAATTCTGCGTTTATAATGGGTGTGTATGTGGCGGAATGTTTGTGCTAGAGTGGATGACATCATCAGCTAGAGTGAGGAGCAGGGAGAAAATCAGTGAAAAAAAAAACGGATTTGACTACCGTGGCCTCAAATGCCCCACTACAGACACGATTTCTACATAGAAACGTAGCAAAAATTTGTTGTATCACTCACATTCGCCTGCCAAAGCTGTCAGACATATAGTTTTGGCTCCTGACGGGCTCTATGATCGACTACTCCCGCCAACAGCCTCATAGACTCCCATGTTATAAAAGGGGAGAAATTTCCTGGAGAAAGGCAGAAGTAACGTTTCTCTCTCTTGCTCCTGAGGGCACATTTCTTCATTTATCGACACAAAACGAATATGTAAAACGGACAGGAAGGTCTCATCCTGCCTCAGGTTAAGCCGGTTCAATGATTGGAAATACGGTTTTGGTCAGAAGTCCTTCCTTTTCGAGAGGAGGTCTCAGCATTTTCTCTCAGTCTCTAACTGACATTCTAACAGGTGCAAACTTCTCCCCTGATTACAGTTGGTCCTGGTTGCTTGGCAACCTCAGGCCGCTTGAAGGAAGAGAGGGGGGAGGGGCCAGCAGAAGCCGAGCGGCAGCCATTTTAGTAGTTCTTGGCACTTAACTTGAACTCGTCTGTGTAAAATGGCAGACACACACACACACACACACACACACACACACACACATACACACACAGTAACACACACTTCAAACTAAGAGTTCCTTCAAAATAAAAGACTTAAAACTCTTCTTAACAGCTCTCACCTACTTCCACAAATTTTGTATTACAGAAATAAAAATTATATAACGACATTCAGCTCATTTTACTTCTACACTAACCTTTTACAATCCTTCTACAGACCTACAATTTAAACTACCTGTCCTTCTACTACAGAGTTCAGTCAAACTACACAGTTTACCAAGATCTTGTACTATTATTTTACAAAATTCTACTATTAATATTCTACAAATTATTCAACTTTTTCTACAAATATTATACCATTTCAAACCCATTATACAAACTTCAAATCTTTATACAGACCTACAATTTAAATGACTTGTAATTTACTACAGACTTAATTTAAACTACACTTTTCAACAGGATCTTGTACTATTACACTTTGATTCAACATTTTTTTAGATTCAACTCATTTAGAACATTTCTACAGACACAAGCATGCACACACACACACACACACACACACACACACACACACACACACACACACACAGAGACACTGAACAGACGCTCAGTAAACAGATCGACATCATCGTGTTCAAACAATAAAAATCTGCTGATCTACGATCAATACAGGCTGAGCTGCACACCTGGACAGGTGAGTCTCAGGACAGTCTCTACAATCATTCTACACTTTAAAATACTTCTCCTTTACTACAGACCTCAGTTAAACTACACAGTTCACCAAGATCTTGTACTATTATTTTACTAAATTCTACTATTAATATTCTACAAATTATTAAACTTTTTCTACAAATATTTTACCATTTCAAATCCATTATACAAACTTCAAATCTTTATACAGACCTACAATTTAAATGACTTCTACTTTACTACAGACTTACTTCAAACTACACATTTCAACAGGATCTTGTACTATTACACTTTTTTTCAACATTTTTTTCAGATTCAACTCATTTAGAACATTTCTACAGACACAAGCATGCACACACACACACACACACACATTTTTTTAGATTCAACTCATTTAGAACATTTCTACAGACACAAGCATGCACACACACACACACACACACACACACACAGTAACACAGACACACAGACAGACACACGCACACACACACAGAGACACTGAACAGACGCTCAGTAAACAGATCGACATCATCGTGTTCAAACAATAAAAATCTGCTGATCTACGTTCAATACAGGCTGAGCTGCACACCTGGACAGGTGAGTCTCAGGACAGTCTTAGGACAGTCTCTACAATCCTTCTACACTTTAAACTACTTCTCCTTTACTACAGACCTCAGTTAAACTACACAGTTCACCAAGATCTTGTACTATTATTTTACTAAATTCTACTATTAATATTCTACAAATTATTCAACTTTTTCTACAAATATTTTACCATTTCAAATACATTATACAAACTTCAAATCTATATACAGACCTACAATTTAAACTACCTCTCCTTCTACTACAGAGTTCAGTCAAACTACACAGTTCACCAAGATCTTGTACTATTACTATTACTCTCTACAATTCTACCTTTTCATCTGACTTTCTACAGTGTTACACAACATTGTATCACTTCATACTATTCTACTCTTTTCAACCAATTTCAACATTTTTAAGATATATCCCTTATGGCCTTTTCAAGCTTTATAGTATAGAGACAGCTGAAGAGCGACAGGAATGTGAGGGAGAGAGAGAGTGAAAGAGACAGGGAAAAGACATGCAGAAAAAGGTCAGCAGGTGGGCCTCTGGGGCCGGCGGCAGCAGAGGGCACCCACACCGCACTTTCCGCAGGAAATGCAGTTTTCTAGTTATTGAGTGTGCGTGCAAAGCGCACACTATATGTTATCCACCGCGCTTATTCTTCTTATTATTATTATTGAGTGTGCCTGAAAGAGCACACTCTTTAAAACCTCTCGGGCTTATTATTATTCCTCTTCCGTTTCTTCCGTGTTTTTTTCGGTTCGCTTTTCCTCCCAGAGTTTTTGTCGCACATACACAAAACGGGTATCAAAACGACCGGCTCGGCCGGGAATCGATGGCTAAGACTTTTCTAAGAGTTTCGGCAAACGGTTTTGCCAAAAATCCAGAAAAACGAAGCCAAAAAATGAATGGGTGTGTATTGCGGGAAATTTTCAGAGCTAGAGTGAGTGATGTCATCGCTAGAGTGGAGAGGGGGGAGAAAAATCAGTGAAAAAATAAAACGGATTTCACTACCCTGGCCTCAAATGCCCCACTACAGACACGATTCATACATCGAAACGTAGGAAAATTTGTTGTATCACTCCACATTCGCCTGCCAAAGCTGTCAGACATATAGTTTTGGCTCCGTACGCGCTCTATGATCGACTACTCCCGCCAACAGCCTCATATACTCCCATGTTATTTTGAGCCGAGAATTTTCTAGAAGACGCAGGGAGCAATTGTGCTTTCTCTGAGTCCTACGGCCAAAGTTTATACAATTTCCGCCTGAAACTTGGCACAGACATTATACACAAGACGAGCATTCTTCTGGTCATTTCAGATTTTGGTTTGATTATAGGTTTTTTTTTGGCCACCTTCGAGGGGGATCATTCAGACATATACTGTGCATCTCAGTGGGACAGAGGCTGCATGCAGCACCTGTGACTAATTACTTTGACCTGCAGCTCACCCTGGTTGCTTGGCAACATCAAGCATGCATCTCTCACAAACACAAACACATAGACAGACAGGCAGACACACACACACACAGAACAAGCACACATGTATTTAATTCCTAGGAGGAGAGGGGGGAGGGGCCAGCAGAACCTGAGCGGCGGCCATTTTAGTAGTTCTTGGCACTTAATTTGAACCTGTCTGTGTAAAATGGCAGACAGAGACAGCAGAGCGTTAGCGCAAGCTGTAAAGACATGCTATTTGCAAACATTTGCTAACATTAGCGACCAATGCTAAAATTTGTGCTAATTAACATTAGCCACTAGGAATTAAATACATCTTGATTACTAACATGTTAATGTTAACACGCTAATGCTAACTGCTAGCGCATCAGCGTTATCATGCTAATGCTAACACGCTATGCTACATGCTAATGCTAACATGCTAATGTTAACATGCTAATGCTAACTGCTAGCGCATCACCGTTAACATGCGAATGCTAAATGCTATTGCCAACATGCTAATGCTAACATGCTAATGCTAACAAGCTAATGCTAACATGCTAATGCTAACATGCTAATGCTAACTGCTAGCGTATCAGTGTTAACATGCCAGCGTTAACATGCTAATGCTAACATGCTAATGATAACATGCTAATGCTAACATGCTAATGTTAACATGCTAACTGCTAATACTGAATTTGCTGAGCAGTGTCAGTAATAATGCATGGGGACGACGGGGCCAGAGTCAGGCACACTCAAAATTTCTTTAGAAATTTTTCTAGTTATTCTTACGCCCTTTTTTCGGTTCGCTACTCCTCCCAGAGTTTTTGTCGCACATACACAAAACGGGTATCAAAACGTGCGGCTCGGCCGGGACATGTGTGCTATGTCTTTTCTAAGGGTTTCGGCAAACGGTTTTGCCAAAAATCGACAAAAACGAAGCCAAAAAAATGAATGGGTGTGTATTGCGAGAACTCTCCAGACCTAGAGTGAGTGATGTCATCGCTAGAGTGGAGGGGGAGAGAAAAAGTCGTCGAAAAATAAATTTGTAAACTGCGACTGTGGCCGCAAATGCCCAGCTACAGACATGATTATCCCCTTAAAATGTAGGAAAATCCGAGGTGATCGCAGTGATAACACTGTTGAAGCTGTCTCCTTTATAGTTTTGGCTCCATACAGGCTGATTGATCGAGTACCTCCCTCCACAGCCTCATAGACTCCCATGTTATTTTGAGCCGAGAATTTTCTAGAAGACGCAGGGAGCAATTGTGCTTTCTCTAAGTCCTACGGCCAAAGTTTATACAATTTTCGCCTGAAACTTGGCACAGACATTATACACAAGACGAGCATTCTTCTGGTCATTTCAGATTTTGGTTTGATTGTAGGTTTTTTTTGGCCACCTTCGAGGGGGATCATTCAGACATATACTGTGCATCTCAGTGGGACAGACAGTGCATGCAGCACCTGTGACTAATTACTCTGACCTGCAGCTCACCCTGGTTGCTTGGCAACCTCAAGCATGCCTTTGACTAACTTTTTTGAAGTCTCTGTATGATGTCAGACTATCAAGACTACATCTTTAATGTCGGCCATTTTATCCTTGTCTCTCACAAACACAAACACATAGATAGAGAGACAGACACACCACACACAGGCAGACAGACAGGCAGACGCACACACACACACACACACATACAGAACAAGCGCACACACACACACACACACACACACACACACACACACACACACACAGACAGAACAAACACACACAGACAGCTCAGACAGCTAAAATACTAATGCTAACTGCTAGTGCTTCAGCGTTAAAATGCCAATGCTAACATGCTAATGTTAACATGTTAATGCTAAAATGCTAATGCTAACATGCTAATGTTAACATGCTAATGTTAACATGATAATGTTAACTGCTAGAGCATCAGCGTAAACATGCTAATGTTAACATGCTAATGTTAACATGCTAATGTTAACATGGTAATGCTAACATGCTAATGCTAACTGCTAGCGCATCAGCGTTAACATGCTAATGGTAACATGCTAATGTTAACATGCTAATGTTAACATGCTAATGCTAAAATGGTAATGCTAACTGCTAGCGCATCACCGTTAACATGCTAATGCTAACATGCTAATGCTAACATGCTAATGCTAACTGCTAGCGTATCATTGTTTAAATGCTAATGCTAACATGGTAATGCCAACATGCTAATGCTAACATGCAAATGCTAACAAGCTAATGTTAACATGCTAATGTTAACATGCTAATGCTAACATGCTAATGCTAACTGCTAGCGTATCAGTGTTAACATGCCAGCGTTAACATGCTAATGTTAACATGCTAATGTTAACATGCTCACTGCTAATACTGAATTTGCTGAGCAGTGTCAGTAATAATGCATGGGGACGACGGGGCCAGAGTCACGCACACTCAAAATTTCTTTAGAAATTTTTCTAGTTATTATTCTTACGCCCTTTTTTGTCACGCTACTCCTCCCAGAGTTTTTGTCGCACATACACAAAACAGGTATCAAAACGACCGGCTCGGCCAGGAATCGATTGCTATGACTTTTCTAAGAGTTTCGCATGTTTTTCGCAAATTTGTTGCGAATTGATTGCGAAAAATTTCCCATAAGGAATGAATGGTGAGGCCCAAAAAAAATACATTTCAACAGACATTTTCAACAATGAACTGCTCTGGCATACTTTCACCGAGAGACTTCGTTTGAACTTTAAAACGCAGGTATGCTTCCCTTATCTTCAGGGATTCACTACACTCATCGACAGCTTTTACCGTTTTTAAACTATCAAGGCTCAAAGTTGAGCAGGTTTTTAGTCAAATTTCTGGGTTTATAATGGGTGTGTATGTGGCGGAATGTTTGCTAGAGTGGGTGACATCATCAGCTAGAGTGAGGAGCAGGGAGAAAAAATAGTGAAAAAAAAAAACGGATTCGACTACCGTGGACTCAAATGCCCCACTACAGACACGATTTCTACATAGAAATGTAGCAAAATTTGTTGTATCACTCACATTCGCCTGCTAAAGCTGTCTGACATATAGTTTTGGCGGAAAACGTAAAGATGCGACAGCAACTCCCATCCTCAGCCTCATATACTCCCATGTTAGAAAAGGAGGGAAATTTTCTGGAGGAACGCAGAAGTAACGTTTCTCTCTCTTGCTCCTGAGGGCACATTTCTTCATTTATCGACACAAAACGAAAATGTAGACGATCAGGAAGGTCTCATCGTGCCTCAGGTTAAGCCGGTTCAATGATTGGAATTACGTTTTGGCCAGAAGTCCTTCCTGTTCGAGAGGAGTTCTCAGCATTTTCTCTCAGTCTCTAAGTGACATTCTAACAGGTGCAACTGCTAGCGCATCAGCGTTAACATGCTAATGTTAACATGCTAATGTTAACATGCTAATGGTAAATGGTAAATGGACTGTACTTATATAGCTCCTTTCTAGTCTTCCGACCACTCAAAGCGCTCTACACTACATATCTCATTCACCCCATTCACACACATTCATACACTGATGGCATTGGCTACCATGCAAGGTGCCAGCTGTTCATCAGTTTCTGGATCTAACCATTCATACACATTCACACACCGATGGCACAGCCTTCGGGAGCAATTTGGGGTTCAGTGTCTTGCCCAAGGACACTTCGACATGCAGACCGCAGGAGCCGGGGATCGAACCGCCAATCATCTGATTGGTGGACTACCCGCTCTGCCTGTGAGCCACAGCATGTTAACATGCTAATGCTAACTGCTAGCGTATCACCGCGAAAATGCTAATGGTAATTGCTAGCGCATCAGCGCTAAAATGCTAACATGCTAACGCTATCATTCTAATGTTAACATGCTGATGTTAACTGCTAGCGCTTCAGCGCTAACATGCTAAGGCTAACATGTTAATGTTAATTGCTAGCACGTAAGCGCTAGCTGCTCCTGTGTCTAAATAAACATGTTTAAAATGACTATTTGAGGTGTGCTTTTTGAATACAGACCCCAGCAACAGCCCACTCGTCACTCTCAAAATGTCTTTTCTAGTACTGAATTTGCTGAGCAGTGTCAGTAATAATGTATGGGGACGACGGGGCCAGAGTCAGGCACACTCAAAATTTCTTTAGAAACTTTTCTAGTTATTATTATTCTTACGCCCGTTTTATGGTTCGCTACTCCTCCCAGAGTTTTTGTCGCACATACACAAAACGGGTATCAAAACGTGCTGCTCGGCCTGGAATGGTGTGCAATGACTTTTCTAAGAGTTTCGGCAAACGGTTTTGCCAAAAATCGCCAAAAACCACGGCAAAAAATTATTGGGTGTGTATTGTGAGAACTTTGGGTGAGAAAAAGTCGTCAAAAAATAAATTTGTAAACTACGACTGTGGCCGCAAATGTGAAGCTACAGAAATGAGGCGGTCGCAGTGATAACACTGTTGAAGCTGTCAGATATATAGTTTTGGCGTGACACACAAATATGCGGCAGCAACTCCCATCCTCAGCGTCATATACTCCCATGTTAAAAAGGTTGGAAATTTTCTGGAGGAAAGCAGAAGTAACGTTTCTCTGAATTGCTCCTAAGGGCACATTTCTTCATTTATCGACACAAAACGACTATGTAGACGATCAGGAAGGGCTCATCCTGCTATAGGTTAAGCCAGTTCAATGATTGGAAATACGGTTTGGTCAAAAATCCTTCCTCTTCGAGGGAAGGTCTCAGCATTTTCTCTCAGTCTCTGTCAGGATTTCTAACTGACATTTTAACAGGTGCAGATTAGCTGCTGCTGATTAGGTCCTGGTTGCTTGGCAACCTCAGCCTGCTTGAAGGAGGAGAAGGGGGAGGGGCCAGCAGGCAGAAGCTGAGCGACGGCCATTTTATTAGTTCTTGGCACTAAATTTGAACTTGTCTGTCTAAAATGGCAGAGACAGCAGAGCAGCTAGCGTGTTAGCGCTAGCTGTAAAGACATTCTATTTGCTAACATTAGTGACCAATGCTAAAATTAGTGCTAATTAATATTAGCCACTAGGAATTAAATACATGTTAATTGCTAACATGATAATGTTAACATGCTAATACTATTTAACATTAGCCACTAGGAATTAAATACATGCTAATGTTAAAATGCTAATGCCAACATGCTAATGTTAATTGCTAGCGCTAACATGCTAATGCTTAACATGCTTATGATAACATGTTAATGTTGATAATGCTAATGATAATTGCTAGTGCATCAGCGTTAACATGCTAATGTTAACATGCTAATGTTAATTGCTAGTGCGTCAATGCATTCAGCGCTAGCATGCTAATGTTAACATGCTAATGCTAATTGCTAATGATAACGTGGTGATGCTAAAATGCTAATGGTAATTGCTAGCGCATCAGCGCTAACATGCTAATGCTGACATGCTAATGCTAACATCCCACCAAACATCGGACGTCGAAGAGATGTGCAGATCATGTCAGTATTGGGTCGGTCGGTCGAAGACCACACCTAAACGTCGGTACCACGTGCAAAATAGGTCAGATGTTTGACATCTATATTGGACCTTTTTCAGACGAATTTGGACGTCATCTGAAGACCACATCTAGACGTTAATTTGACGTACAAAATAGATCCAAGATTTAGACGTCATTATTGGACCTCTTTTAGACGTTAATATAACGTTCACATTTGAACCTCATCTGGACGTCTGTTAAGGACCACATCTAGACGTCAACAGAACATGCAAAATAGATCCAAGATTTAGACGTCACTATTGGACCTCTTTTAGACGTTAATATGACGTCCACATTTGTACCTCATCTGGACGTCTGTTAAGGACCACATCTAGACGTCATCAGTACATGCAAAATAGATTCAAGATTTAGACGTCACTATTGGGCCTCTTTTAGACGTTAATATGACGTCCGCATTTGAACCTCATCTGGACGTCTGTTAATAGAATGTAATTTTGACACCTGAAACGCACATGTGTATCTAATCAACATGGGTACGGTCTAGTATTAACTAAAATATGTTTAATGATCACCATATTTGATTTTGTAAAAGTTTGTATTTGATTTTGTATGGATTTCAAAAAAGGAGATGAAAGACACATGATACTGTATATCTCCTCTGTAAGTCGCTTTGGATAAAAGCGTCTGCTAAATGCAATGTAATGTAATGTAATGTAATATAAATAAACATGGACACAAAAGGTGATGCCTTGGGAGTATCATATTATATATTATAATAGTTAATTATAATTAATTACTGGTTTTCTCCAGAAAATATACATTGCCCTGCTGTAATAAAAATCGTGTACTACTTTTAACAGTAAAATACTAATAATAATTATTATTATTTATTTGGTTTAATACAAGTCACGTCATTCACATTCAGGTGTTCTGCCTGTAAGTAGACCTGACAGAGTTGAGAAGTGCATACTGTGCCCCCTGCACCTGGTCTGCTTGCACATGCGCAGTGGAAATCTGCCGGTACTTTGGAAGCGGCGGATTTGAACGGGCCAATCAGCACGCTGCATCTGAGGACCCCTCGGACTCTGATTCTGTACAGCGAGACTTCTCATCCACCCTTGTCCATCAGAGCTGCTCTCTTTCTCAGGTATGGAAATATTGCAGAACATTTCAGAAAGCTAATAGTTTAAATTGCACTCAGTTAATTGAAAGGAGATTTAAGGTGAAAAAAAGAGAGAGAAAAACGTTGTTTTTGCTGTATGCAAACCGTGGCGTTTAAGATGTATTCATGTAACGTATGTGCAGAAACAGTTAAATCTGTTAAAGCATTTGTTCTCCATTGCAAACTGCATAGCAATGAACTGAGGTGTATGTTCAAGTGTGTTGCAGCTAGTTGCAAGCAGGTGTGTACTGGTTATGCAGCATTAAAAGCGCACTTCTATTGTCATCATAATAGCATGCCAACAGTTACTCTGGACAGAACTTTAACGGGATTAAAATGCACACTTTCACTTTGTGAACAGCAGTGTGAGGGGATAAAAGCTTTGGGTGTTCACTTGAAGGAGCATATAGTAGAGGGGCGCCAAGCGCCCTGTGAGAGGGTGCACCCGTGTGTTGAGTGTAAAATCTTACTTTACCTCTCACATGTCAAGAAAACATAAAAATTGTTTGTGAAACAGGTAATGAAGATGCTAAGAGTGCTGCAAGTGCTACCACACAAGAATCCAGTGTGCCAGATGCAGAAGACAGTCACAGACGGACCAAAAGAGGTTGAGATGGAGGCTGTGCCAGCAACAACCTGCCTTATTGTGTGTGGTATATCTGAACCAAGTTTACAATGTAGTTAAATGGTTGACACAGATGCACAGACCTGTAATATATATTTGTTAATGTTGTTTATTCTCAGGGTCCTCTTGCTTCACTGCTGACTGCTTCATGTTGAGCATTGATCAGAAGATTGTCAACGACCACATCACTGCCTTCCCCTGTGCCATCTACCTCATGTTTGGCAGTTACTATTGCTTCAATATACACTACCCAGTGGGACTGCGATCAACACTGGAGTTCCTCCGGAAGTAATTCATAGATACATACATACATACATACACACATAATTGAAACAGTGCCAATACAAACTGCAAATGTTTTGTGTTATTGTTTCTATGCTGTCGCTGAGCAGTGTGATAGTGTATATTTTTTATGGTCATGGGGACAGAAGAGTTCTTCAGTCTGTTTGTGCAGCAGGATAGGGACAAAAGCCTGTCACTGAACACACTCCTCTGTCTGGTGAACGTTCTGTGTAAAGAGTCATCCTCTCTGCCACAGAGTCCAGCTCTGTGTCCACCACGAAGCTGGATCTTGTGGTATCTTTCTGTTAAGATATTTAAAAACATAACATATTAGACCCTGTAATATTTATCCTTTCTTCTTTCCTTCAAGGTGTTTCTTTTCAATAAATCCGGATAGAGGAACGAAAGTTGAGCACAGCAAAAGGAGGATGTCTTTGCTTTGAACCCAGGAGTCCTCACACTCATCGCTGACCTTGCAGACCATGAGTGGACTTGAGTGGACCATACTTCGTGAGTCATGTGATGTGAGGTGTAATGCTTACACAGTGTAAGATGTGTAAATGTTTTCCATCTTCATGTACAGCCTTGCAAATGAGGTGAGGTGGTTGTTTATGTTGGAGACTTTTTTATATGTGTGTATATATAAATAGCAGATAACACTGATAACACAAACAAAAAGCAGGGTTCTGGTTTTATGCTGCACCACTGTCACGGCTTAATGAACCTGTGGTGATTTTACTGTTACAAGTTAAAAGATCTGAACAGCAAGAACAGTCAGTAGCATTTTAGCATTTACTTATTATTTCAGAAAAGATACAGATCTGCCCACATCTGTTAGAAAGTTCTTATTACTGTGCATTTAGGTCAATTTCATGTAGCATGTTCTGTGTATTCGGTGTGTACACAGTGTTGTGATAAGTTTGTACAGCCTCACAAGTGTTCATTAAATGAAAAATTACAATGAAAAAGTTTGGTTTTTGGATGTTTTATGTACAATGTGCTTATAGTTTCCCATGTTTTCAGCATTAGACAAAAATGGTAACTTATTGTTTTTCTGCTCTAATCGATTGACAATTTTAAGTAAATTTGCACATTTAAATTTACAGTTAATAGTTTTGTATTTCATGGCACAAACTGCAATTTTCTTTAATGTTTTAATGTAAATTTTTAAGCAAAACAAGTTTTTTTTTTTCAGGGGTAAAAACCTGTAGTTTTACAGAACATTATGGATTCAAACACAATAATTAACCGTAAAATCAGCAATGCTGGTGCTCTTTTGACAGTGTAGTGTTTTACAGTGTAGACCACGTACAGAAAAAGACGTGATAAAAACTTCGAAAAGGTCTCCAAGACGTTAGAATTGGACTATGATGTCCAAAAAAAGACGTAATAAAAACTTTCATTCTGCACCTTCAGGCGACAGGTTTGGACGTGCAATTTCGACTGAATTTGTGCGTCAGGTGAATGTCCAATCTAGAGGTCGGCAGGACGTCCGAAAAAGACGTTAAAAAAAACTTTCATTCTGTACCTTCAGGCGACCTGATTTCGACATCGAGAAATGACGTTAAATATATGTCATTTCAACGTCTCATTGCGCAGTGGGATGCTAATGTTAATTGCTAGCGCATCAGCGTTTACATGCTAATGATAACATGTTAATGTTAACATGCTAATGTTAACATGCTAATGCCAACATGCTAATGTTAATTGCTAGTGCGTAAGCGCTAGCTGCTCCTGTGTCTAAATAAACATGTTAAAAATGACTATTTGAGGTGTGCTTTTTTAATACAGACCCCTGGCCACAGCCCACCCGTCAGTCTCAAAATTTCTGCGGGAATTTTCTATTACTAAATTTGCTGAGCAGTGTCAGTAATAATGTATGGGGACAACGGGGCCAGAGTCAGGCACTCTCAAAATTTCTTTAGAAATTTTCTAGTATTCTGTAAACTCAACAGTGTCAATGATGTATGGGGGAGAGTCACGGGCCAGAGTCACGCACACTCAAAATTTATTTTCTATATATATATTATATATAATATTCTTACGCCGCTTTTTTGGCTCGCATCTCCTTCCAGAGTTTTTGTTGCACATATACAAAACGTGCGGCAAAAGCTTTTGCCAAAAACGACGCCAAAAAATGAATAGGTGTGTATTGCGAGAATTTCCGAGAGCTAGAGTGTGTGATGTCATCGCTAAAGTGGAGAGGGAGAGAAAAAGTCGTCGAAAAATAAATTTGTAAACTGCGATTGTTGCCGCAAATGTGAAGCTACAGAAATCATTTATAGCTAGAAACTTAGGAAAATGTGTCCACCAATTTTTGGCCACCTTCGAGGGGGATCATTCAGACATATACTGTGCAACTCAGTGGGACAGACACAGTGCATGCAGCACCTGTGACTAATTACTCTGATCTGCAGCTCACCCTGGATGCTTGGCAACCTCAAGCCTGCCTTTGACTAACTTTTTTGAAGTCTGTATGATATCAATGACTATCAAGACTACATTTTTAATGTCGGCTATTTTATCCTTGTCTCTCGCAGACACAAACACAGACACATAGATAGAGAGACAGACACACCACACACAGACAGACAGACAGGGCAGACACACAAGCACACACACAGAGACAGACAAGACAAACACACATGCGCGCGCACACACACACAAACACGACAAATGTATTTCAAAATAAAAGGCAATCATGACACAGGTTATTTTCACCCTACACAACTGAATTAGAATGACATGACCTTTCAGACTGTTGAAGTAAGAACTTTAAGATAGCACTGGAATAAGATAGTGCATGTTTGATCAGTTTTAGTTGTACCTTTAATTAAAAAAAAAGAAAACAACAAAAAACACTATCACTAAGTTTACATTACATCTAAGCTGCATACATATTTTCTTAGTCTTATAGTCTGAATAAATAATTGATGTCATTTATCATTCTTTAAATTCTTTACATTCTTCAGTCAAAATATATTATACATCATAATAGACCTCTTCACATACAATATTAGGCCTTCACAGCATACATTATGACGTGACAGTAGTAAAATCACTGGTGTAAATAACAAATAAATGGTATCTTAATTCCATTTAGCTGCTTCTGTTTCAGGCTCCTGCTATTGTTCTTGCTAGGTCACTGCAATTACTCTTCACTGACTGGACTGATCATTGACAAGGAGAATTCTCCACAAGAGGATGGAGTCAGGAGCTGTTCCTTTCCTTCTAGAACAGGTCATAATGTCTCCTGTGACAGACGTCTGCTAGTGACAATCTTTCTGGTGTCCAAGATGAACTGAAAGTACGAATAATGTTGTAGTTATAAGATGATACTCAGTAAGAGATTTAAGGTGTAGTCCTTAAAGTCTGTAAAGGCATGTTTTCTTTCTTTCAAAACACAATAATAAATAAATAGTTGCTGAAAACATGTGAAAAGACTTTAAATGATATACAGTGGTCCCTTGTTTATCGCGGGGGATACGTTCTAAAAATAACCCGCAATAAACGAAATCCGCGAAGTAAGTTTTACAATTATTATCTATGTTTTAAGGCCGTAAAACCCCTAACCACACACTTTTATACACCTTTTTACACACATTTTGTACAGTACTCCCTTAGTTAATCAGGACGCATAACACATGTGCGGTTCTCCCTTAGCCAATTCAGGACGCAGAACACAATGCGCGTTCATACTGTACAGCACGCTGTAAAAAAAAAAAAGCATGCAAAAATACACAAAAAAAAATCCGCGAAACAGCGAGTCCGCGAAAAGTGAACCGCGTTATAGCGGGGGACGACTGTATTACTGAAATGTGGGGTTAGAGGTTCAAACTGTTTTTCACCAGTTTTCAGTCCAGGATTTTTTGGGCGGTCCTAAAACCAGACTGCATGATGCATTGAGGTAAGCATTAGCATAATACTTAGCATACCCCTGCCCCATAGTGCAATGGTACAAAAACGCCTTCAGCGCAACCCCTGCTGCTTAGGTTTCTTTTATTTTAGACAGACTTTAAACTAATTTCTATGACATCAAACTGCACTTGAAACAGGTCTGCAGTAGGCTTACACCGTATATACAGTGATCTTTAGTAACATTTATGTGACATCTACAGGACACATCAGCTGATTTAGACTAAACCACAGGGACAGTTTAACCAGAAACCTCTGAGGACACAGAAATGGAGTTTAGGAGACCACTTTTTTGGAGAACAAAACCAAAATCATCAGAAAATGTATATTTAATTTATTTTATACACAAGTATTTCAATGTGACAGCAAAAATGAAGGCCAACTAGTGACTAAGGCATGAGTTAATGTGAGGTACTGTGCAGGAACAATATGAATATGGCTGGCAAGGATCCTACAACAATCTCTCATGGCAACATCAGATCCACGCAGAGCAAAAACACAAAGCTTTGTCAAAGAGCAGCAGCATATAATGGACTAAAGCACCACTCCAGTAAATCCATTAATTTCTTCAACACTGAGTCACTTGGTAAAGATAATGAGGTTAGTTTAATGAGAACAGCTACTCCATAAAAAATGCTTTGGATAAAATGTTCTTGGAAAAAAAGAACAAAAACAAATGATCTCCATTGTAGGTTACAGCGTTCTTCATAAATGGATGAGACAACGTGGTGGTTGCAGCAGCATGCCTTAAGGGTGAGCAGCAATATTTCCATCCAACAATATGGGCTGTGTACTGTGCCTCAGATTAGAAGGCAGACAAAGAATCTACTAACACCACAGTTAATACACAGAGCCTATTAGCTGTAAAGCAGGAAGTGGCTGCCTGCACAATTTGGCAATATGTAGAATTAACTGAAAAACACAAGGAATAAACAAGAAGATAGAACAAAGAACTGTTGCTTTCCTGCTGCACAACTTAACATTTTGTCTTCAGGAGCTTTCATGGCTGAACTTTGAAGCTTCAAATGATTAAGAGATCTTGGTTGATACCCCCCTTTGGGACAGAGGAGTGTTGGGTTTGGAGATATTAAGAAAAATGTAATTGTCTGGAATACTTCACGAATAATGAAGAATCAGACTGAATTAAAGGATGTCCCCTTATGATTGATTAACACCCTACTTGATGGACACGGTGTGTGGAATATAATGCCTTTTGGAAGTTTTAGTTCATAATCATTGCTATCAGCACCAGCATTCAAAAAGTCACAGCAGCATAACTTTGTATATAATAATAAGATAGATCCTAGTAAGGCAAGTTTAGTTAAATGGTTAGATGGATTAATCAACAAGTATGTGTGTGTATATATATATATACACAAACACACACATATACACACACACACACACACACACTTTTTTTTAATTTTTTTTTATAACTAACTAACTTTAATAACTCATAAGCCATTTTAGAGTAGAAGTCCAGAATGGTTCTAATCTATCATCTTGGAAATTGTGGAAAATTATAATGTAATAATTGCATTTAATGTCATAAACAATAAACCCACCCATTAAGTAACAAATTGCTGAGTGCATAATATAATAACTAGTTGGCCTGTAATGTGTAATAATGTATCTTCACTATGTGAACTCACCTAGACCCCTTCTGCCAACTACAGTTCTTTGCGCAAAACCCAGGACATCATGCCTCACTGGATTCCAATCACCCACCAACCACCTGTATTGGTTACCTGATGAGGCTGGAGCCATGTTGTCAGGAAGTTAAATTACTAAAAATAAAGACTGAGACTGGAATAAAGAAGCCAATACAGATATCAAGATTGGGGAGATATCTGAAGTGCTTCGTTAGTCTGACTGGTAAACATGGCCATCATTAGGTACTATCGTCATTTAGCAAATATCTGACTTTGGTGATAGCCCTGAATCTAATCTTTTAGGTCTACACGTTCATCAGTACAATATGAGCACATGACCAAAAATTCAAAGTGCAGACTTTAAACAGCTTTTTGTCACTGTGTGAACATTTAGTGTAAATAAAGCCAGCGTAGAGGCAGTGCTTCTCTATGTTTGTTTTTAACATGGTATCAAAAAAGTGGAGAGACCAAATGCTAATATAATCTTTCCAGCCCCACAACTCAGTGCAGCATGGTCTATTACAACAGAACTCAACAACATCATACAATAAGTTAATAAGCATTATCAACACATTATGCACAAATATCATGCATATGTAGCCACATTATAATTTTTACTCATCCAACCATATTAAAATAATGCATAGATATAAAAATCCAATACATAAAAACTATCATACGTATTAAAATAAACAAATCTGTACAAAAACGTTGCCCTATGTTTTTAGGATTTTTTTCAAACTTTTTTTGCATTTATAAAAGAATAGGGAAAAGTAAAAAAAAATAAAAATAAATATCCTATGTACAATCACACAAGCCATTCCAAGTTATCGTCACTGCAAGGAGAAAGCAAAAGTCAAAATACAAAATGTTAGTTCAGATAATGTTTGTGGTAATATTAGCATACTGTACACAAGCTGCTACAGTGATAAGCAACAAAACAACTCAGTGTCAAACTCTGACAACTTACTTTATTCCAACATCCTGGTACAGGTAAGCCGTCATCTCCCTGAAAAAAGAATAACACAATGTCAATTAAAAAAATTGCCGCAGAAACTAACAATATTATCATGAAGTGTACAAGGCATGTAAAAGCAATTACATTTAAAAACAACAGTGGAAATTATTAGTGTAGTCTTTATATAGCAAAGTAGCCATTCAGGGTTCTAGAAGTAAAAAAACTGTTGTGTTCCTGCATATGTAAAATTCAGTACATAAGTCTCTACTAAGCATTACTCACATATAATGTTACTGAATGCACAATGCTTCTTATTAATGGAAGAGCAGCAGAGATATTTTGGTAATACATTTCATCATAATTTTTATTTTCAAAGATTACATTGTATCATAAAACACAGGTTGTCCACAAATATATTCCAAATCAAAACTGTTTATCACGCTGTGTATGACACTTTGTAGAAAGCAAATTAAATTAGTTTGCATTCAGACTTGAGGTCAATTTACAATACCATGTTTTGTTCTAGACTGCAAAAGGTTCTAAATTAAATACAGATCTGATTTGAGACGCTGACTGGCTTCTTTATCATATCAGTCGTGGTTATATATTAGATGTTTATGGCCATTTGCCACAACAAATTGACAATTGAAATTTAATAATATAAACATGATTTCACCAACTTCAACTTCATTATCATTTTTTAAACAAATTCATAATAGAATAAATGAGTATAAATACAACAAAGAAATGAGACCATAACCAAGAAGATTAGTAGCCGCGTTATTTAGAGATTGTTTTACATTGTGGCATTTGGATTGTGGAGTTGGATTTGTTAGTAAATTTGGCAAGAGACTGCTTTATGACACAACAGTAATGCTTTATGACCCACAGCAGGCAGATGGTTGTTCCAGTGCTTGCTGAACCTCAAGCAGGTTTACGAGGAATAGAATAATGAGGAAATCACTTTTAACAGTCTTTTAACGTTTATCCCTTTCATCAAATACAAAATTGTACCTTCAAATCATGCCTTGTTGTTGTTTGTGCAAGTTGTGCAATAGAGATTACTAATGTTCTACAACATTATTTAATTTATTTCAATGACCATGTCAAGATTTCATGTTTCAATTTAAAAAACACATTGATATGCTAAAATTCTAAGACATAGTCTTCTTACTTGTGAAGGTGAAATTCAGTAATGAAACACCTTTATTAAAGACCTCTTTCTCCATTACCAGATTTATGCACCATAATTAAGTAATTGACTTCCCAAAACTAAATCTAACCGTGTAGAATTGAGTAGCCTTGCAGATCTAAACTACATCTCAAAAATGTTGCTATGAATTTGGAGATGTCCTCAGAATTGATTGTGCATGACAAGATGCGTGTTGGATCAATAAGCAGATTTGATTCTACCATAAACCCACACCATATGAACAGCTGTTTAACTGCCCTGTTTGTGATGACATATCTGCTTTACCAATGACAATTCAGAGCGGTGCCAGCAACTTCTTTTAGTACCTGCAACATGCATTTTGTATTACCTTCTGAGCAGCCTCCATTTAATTCTACAAACTCATCCCCAAAGGATAAAATAAAACAATGCATTGCCTTACTAAACTAAAGAATGAAGCATGCTACATTTCCATGCATATGACAGGACTCTGGCTTGCTTTAACCAAACAAATTCATCTAGTTCCTTCTGATTTTAACCACCTGTGGTATTCTGTAGGATTGAAGATGGAAAGAATGGTGCTCCATGCAAAAGATGGTGTAGTTAAAACGGATTAGGAAAGTAAAGGCTCACGTATACTTTCACACAACAGTTTCAAGGCTTTAAATTTAAGATTATTTCTGGTTATGTAACCCTAATCCTATAACAATGTTAGTCACAATCATACATCTACGAGTGAAGTAAAAAAAAAAAAAAGTTTTAGCATTTCTGATGTAAAGGCTGATTTAAATTTGTTGATTTGTTTTGAGAGGGAAAGTCTTTTGTATTAGTTCTAAGGAAAGTCTGTTGAAAAAGTTAGGTCAATACTAGGGGAGTCAACTACAATAAGATTTAAACTTCCATGCAAACATGCATGTTTCTGTGAATCTACAGTGTCTGTGGTCAGAGTGCGGTTAGGGCTAACTAAAGGCATGCTGGGAAAAATGAAGGGAAAGAAAGAGCACCATACCACAGGGCAAGGGGCATCCAGCCCATCCAGGCCTGGCAAGCCTGGTTCACCTTTCTCCCCTTTAAAGCCTCGGAAACCCTGTTTGCGAAATTAACCATTTAAAAACGAGTTTTGCAGCTCACGTATGGCAGAGGAGGATTTGTCCTCCTACTCGATGGCAGGATCTCCACTTCTGTCCGCTGGATGATGGGATGCAGGTTTCCTAAACATGCAGGAAACCTGGATTGGACAGGGACTGGGCTCACTGAGTAGAGCTTTCAGGTGTAGAATGTGATGACCGTTTTAATTTAGAGTTCTACTACCAATCCAAATTTTAAGAGTCACAACAAAGTGTTGGGTTTCAGATCAGATTTAGGGCCTTTTGTTGTGCTATTTTGGGCTTAGTATGGCTTTGGGTCTTTTTTTTGGCCTGTGCAGAACTCTAGTTTGATTGTCTCCAACACATGTCCCCTATTCTTAAATGTGAACAGGGTTGCAGAGGTGCAGGGCCTAAAAATTGAGACAAAATATTTTGGTATCTGCTGATCTGCTGATATGGCTCATCATTGCGTAGTCAGTGGCTGCCTGGTTCCTGTCTGTCTCATTCCTGGAAAAAAGAGGTTCCTCAGGTAGGAGTGTGGTCTTGTGTCCATCTAAGAAAATTTTCACCAAATAAATGTATATTCATCTTTACACTACAACCTTATTTTGCTTTCATCAAAAAAATTTAATGAATTAGAATCAAATATCAAATATCACCAATGTAATCACATATCTCCCTATATATGTGAGAGGCTGAAGTGGACACTTGGACCAAACCCTACCAAAGGTTGATTAAGAGTACTGAATACAAGAGCCAAAAGGAAGCTGACTACCGAACACAGATCTTCAGAAAAGTGAAGCTCAGTGAGATAATGTTGCATTTTAAGGTAGTGCTCCTTCCCTTTGACTCTTGATTACACATCAGACAACTGACATACCAACGGACAGGGGGCATCTAATCCAGGTGCTCCTTGGTCTCCCTTATCCCCTTTGGCCCCCCTGTTGCCTTTCTTGCCCCTCTCTCCCTGCAAACAACAGTGTATTGAAAAAGACAAACTTTAGTCCTCCTCATTTAGGCACACATGAAGCAAATGTTTTTACAAGGTTTCATCTGTCAGGTGTTCCTACTTTTGGATTATATAAGAAATACAGAACAATATTTTAAATCACTAATGTGTTTGGTGCCTTTTGCTTTTTACAAAAGACAATATGATTTTGTAATATAAATTCAGTAAAAAGGGAAGGTAAGTAGAGGAAGTTATACAAGAAAGACTAAAGCCATTGCTGTCGGTGAGCAGGTTTCATGCAAGGCTTACCAAGGACTACCTACAAGCTACTGTATATAAAAACTAGGTTTTTTGGAAGACTTGCATGTCTGAGTGAGAAATCGCTGAGTGAGAAGCTTTTACATGTACATTTTTATTTTATGATAGAAGATAATATGCTGAACAAAACATTAAATTTGAAAATGAGCAACAGGATAATGCTCAAAAATGAAAGCTAAAGAAGAAAAGTGCAAGATGGACATGTGAGGTGACTGGCAGAACATTTCAAACACTTGGCCATGAAACTATTCTATTTGAGTCATCATTAGAGAGGTGTGGAGAGGGCTCAGGACAGCAGCAGCAGGTGAGCGTAATTGGCACACCTGTATCCAGTTAGCTAATCACTCTCCCTTTTTTAACACAATAGTGTGCTGGA
This sequence comes from Larimichthys polyactis, assembly GCA_018985215.1. Taxonomy (NCBI): domain Eukaryota; kingdom Metazoa; phylum Chordata; class Actinopteri; family Sciaenidae; genus Larimichthys; species Larimichthys polyactis. The sequence continues at coordinate 77,839 of JAFMOB010000045.1, forward strand.
CCTGGGAGAGCAGTCGAGCAGACAAAGCCAGTGCGACACGGCAGCAAGGGTGGATAGACGAGGGGTCTCATACGCCCAGGAAGCCTGCAAACATCTCTGCACTGTATGGACTGGTGAAAATAAAGATAAAATCTGAAGTCATTTGTTTGTACATCGTCTGTGCCAAAGAACCAGCGGTGGCAACAACAAATGCCACACCAGCACCCAACGTACCACAGCACAGACGAGACACAAAATGACAGAGCCACAATACGTCCAGCCAATGACTGCGCTAGCCCAAATTTTGGCGATGAATCATGACCAAGCTACGGTCAACAGACAACAGCTGCCATCACTCCAAACATAGCAGCAGACCCAACTCCTGAAGGAGATGGTGGCTTGAGTAGGAGCAGCATCACCGTCCCCCTCGCTCACAGGGGTCACCTTGCATGAGATGACACAAGTTGATGAACCCCCAATCATTTCTAGAAATGTTTGAGGCAACAGTTTCCGAGCAACCAAACTGGGCCCCACCGACCGGCTGTTTACCTACGCCCAACAGCAAAAGGACGCCGTAACTTGATGGTTGCAGCCTGGCGAGCAGCAGATACTAGAACAAATCATGCTGGAGCAGTTTGTGGAGGTTCTCCCGACTGGGTGTGCTGCCACCGCCCTATGGACCTGGCAGCAGCCATCGCCCTCGCGGAGGATCATCTGGCCGTTTTTTCCCGAGACCGGACACCTGAGGCTATTAACGCCCAGTCTACTGCTCCACACACCCACTGGACCATCCCCTCTCCGGCACACTAATCCTCCTTCTGTTTTATTTCCTCCCCAGGTTCCAGCCCGCTACAGGCACTGCCCTCGACCCACAGATGATTCCTCAGGCGGTAGGGCAGGAGTGCTGGAAGTGTGGACAGCCCGGACTCTGCCTCCACTCATGGAAGTTGGTCAAGTGATTCAGGTTGTCGGCCCTCCAGCACCCTCCCCCGGACCAGGAGGGACGCACAGTGTTCCGGTAAGGATTCAGGGGGTACACATCAGGCGATGGTGGACTCGGGCTGCATGCAGTCTATAGTTCACCAAAATATGATTCAACCTTTGATGGAGGCAGGTTGGGTGGTGTGTGTTCATGGGGATATTCACAGATACCCTGTAGTACTGGTGAAAATTCGTTACAAGAAAAAAAAGCATAGCGTGAAGGCTGAAGGTTAGTTCCTGCATGTCACACCCCCTTATTTTGGGTACAAATTGGCCCGGGTTCGACAGTTTAGTTGGGCAGTGTGTGGAGGTGCGCTCACGATCGATAGGGGCATGGGATATTACCACTGATTGAGGTCCCATTTGAACGTATTGGGATGGACCTCATCGGACCATTTCACCAGGGTGCACATGGATATCGCTTTGTGTTAGTTCTTGTGGATTATGCAACTTGATATCCAAAGGCAGTGCCGCTGTGCACCATCTCTGTAAAGTGTGGCAAGCACTGTTTCAAGTTATCTCCCGAATCGGGATCCCAAAAGAGATCCTGACTGACCAAGGCACTTCATTTATGTCATGAACATTGAGAGTGCTTTACGGATTATTGGGCATCAAGTCTATTTGGACCAGTGTTATCACCCTCAAACTGACGGCCTTGTTGAGCACCTAAATAAGACGTTGAAATCCATGATCCGTAAGTTTGTGCATGATGATCGACGATATGGGATAGGTGGCTAGATCCTCTGTTGTTTGCAGTGCGCAAGGTACCACAGACCTCAACAGGATTTTCTCCCTTTGAACTGCTGTTCGGCAGAAAACCATGCAGGGTTAAGGACCTGGTAAAAGAAAGCTGGGAGGAAGGCCTGAGCCCAAGTAAAAACAACGTTCAATACATCCTGGACCTGAGAGCAAAACTCCACACACTAGGACAGTTATCACATGAGAATTTGCTTCAGGCCCAGGAATGTCAGCAGCAACTGTACAACAGAGGATTTAGGTTAAGACAATTCTCACCGGGAGATAAAGTGCTTGTATTTCTCCCATCATCTAACTCCAAATTACTCGCCAAGTGGCAAGGACCCTTTGGGTCACACGGCGAAAGGGTGACGTTGACTATGAACTTGTGCGATCTGACAGGGGAGGAGCTACACAGATTTATCACCTTAACAAAGCTTGGAGAGAGCCTGAGTCTGTTTCCCTGGGGACGGCGATTGAAGAGAGAGATGAGTTGGGGCCTGAGGTACCAAAATTGACCAATCCTGTCTCGCTCCTTTGTGAAAACAATCTCTCGTCGACCCAGAGAGCAGATATAGCCAGGTTGCAGCAACATTACGCTGATGTGTTCTCCCCCCTGCCAAGGATGCACAAGCCTTATTCAACACCATGTTGAAACTCATCCGGGTGTGACTGTGCGTTCACGGCCCTATAGGTTGCCTGAACACGAAAAAAGTGAAGTTGAAATCTATGTTGGAGATGGGTGTAATAGTAATCTAACAGTGCGCGATGTAGCCCTATCGTTCTTGTAGTCGAGAAGGATTTTTTTGTTGTCATTTTTTTACGACACTGGATTTGAGCAAGGGCTACTGGCAGATTCCCTTATCTCCAGAGTCTAAGGAAAAAACCGCCTTCTCCACTCAGTTTCAATTTGTTACACTTCCGTTTGGGTTGTTTGGGGCCCCAGCAACATTTCAATGCCTCATGGACCGGGTGCTGCGTCCACATGGTGCTTATGCTGCCGCCTACTTGGATGATCATCCAAAGTAACACGGAGCATGTGCCCGCGGTGCTCGAGTCACTGCGGCAGGTGGGGCTTACGGCCAACTTAAAGTGTGCAGTGATTACAGCCTGCCCAAGGCCCAAGACCAAAAAAGAGGAGCGGCGGTTTTTGGGGCTGGCCGGCTATTACCGGTGATTTATTTCCAACTTCGCAGAGCTGACCAGGGCGGGGCGTCGACCGCCCAGTGCTGTACATCAGCTGCAAGCTGTCTGAGCGGGAGTCTAGGTACAGCACCGTGGAGAAGGAGTGCCTGGCTATCAGCAAGTGTGGATAGATGAGAGGTCTCAGAAACCCAGGAAGCCTGCCAACGTCTCAATGCACTGTATGGACTGGTGAAAATAAAAAGATAAAATCTAAAGTCATTTGTTTGTACGTCGTCTGTGACAAAGAGCCTACTGTGGCAACAGCAAATGCCACAAAGATCACAAAAAGTAATAGGTTGAAGCATTTTTTTTACAGTTGGTTTATTTGATGATACCCTAATCTTACACGAAACATTACTGGAAATGTGTCTGTGTATGTGGAGGTTCCCCAACCTGGATATGTTTATATGTTTAACCAACTGACAATAATAAATGGTAAATTGACTTTCTGGTCTACCAACCACTTACATACACTTAAGCCTTATTCACAACGGGGACATAAGCGCCACGGAACGGCTGTGCCACGATCACCAGAGCTGATCGCTGCCACTTTGATCAATGAAACCATAAACACCAGGCGTGCCGCGGAACGTCTCAGCAGCGTCCCAGCAGCGACTCTCCGCGCTGCAGCACTATCATTCCGTAGCACTTCTATTTCTGACGCGAGCCGTTGCTAAACTGCGTGAATCTCAACAGATCAGATTGCACCAGACAGGAAATCCGACACAGAATCAACGTAATACACTTCCGCCCCCTTTCAAAATAAAACAATACGCAGTTTATGTAACCTATCACAACTTCACATCAATATTACGTCATGACGGTGGCACCAGGTCAGTAGTCAATCGATCAAAGAGTCTCAACATGAACGATGAGAGACTATTTGTTGAAGTGGAACAACACACAATAATTTATGACACAACAGATCCTTTTTATAATCTCTTCCACGTCGGAGAAGCAAAGTAAGCTGTTTGTTGTTGTTGTTTCCTTTATACACAGTTTATCGCGGGGTCTTGCATACGTTCAGGATTCTCACTATGCTACACTGGGCAAAGGATGGAGCTAAACTGCGACACAGCCATGAAATGTTTCTTTCTGTTGTTGTTGTGCCACTTGGGACAATTAAGGCAATTAAGTCCATAGCACAACCTTTCAGTAGCTTGTAAGTTATGACAAGACTACAAATAGGAGAGAGGAATTCTGGGCAGCTGTTGCAAAGGCACTGGTCACATATTGAAAGTTTCAGTCTGGATTACTGAGTGGAATCTCTCTTCCAGTAACTCAAATTAAAAAGTCTTGAATGATTATCTCAAAAACATGCATCATTTGTGGTGTTCTAGCATGTAAATGTAGCATACATTTTGAGAGTGATGGGAGAGAACTGCAATTTGGGGGGTCAGAGGTTGAGGGGAGTGCATGAAGACTTGCAAGGAAGAGGTACTGTTAAGTAGGAGTAAGAAGTAAAGTGGAGGTAGGAGGAGGATTAACCCAGGACTACATTAGAATGCAGGAGGAAGAGGAGGAGCAGTAGGCCAAGGTTTGTGAGAGGGAGAGAGGGCAACCCCGGCAATAAAAGAGCCACGGGCCACAGAGCAAGGTGGAGGGAAGTAAAAGGGGATAGGAAGACCTGCGGAAACAAAGGAAGACAGGACAAAGAGTAAAAACACCAACACTATCCCAAAGCATTGTCTTCAACACCTTCAACTGGACAATCATATCCAAATCTGTTTCTCAAAGGTGTGTTTGTTCATATTGGTACATTTAAACTATTTCTTATTTTGACTAGAGGCCAGTTGAATGTGCTGAGAGAGCTTATGAAATGTGAAAACTTAAAAGATGGGAGTGGAAATATTAACAGTCACAGGTTAATAGGAAGGAAACAAACATTCTCTTAGGGGAAGGGTATGTGGACATTGCAAACAGATTCTCTGATACACTGTAACCTGGGGATCAAATACACATAACATATAGTTTTTACACAGTATCATTTTGCTGGGCTATTTTGATAATCCGTAATAATGGGAAATATACTTGATTAGAGAGTATAAAGATGAATATCTTAACGCTGAATTAAAGGCATATTTAGCCTATTTTAGTATAAAAACTGGAAGTAAGGGGAAACAGCTAGCCTGGCTCTGAACAGTTTAACTTTGTCAGCTACATTTCTGTTTGTGTATCAAAGTAACAAATGAGATTCACTGTGTTTATTTGTCAACAGGCTACCTGCTTCCTACATTGTGAATTATATTTTGTGCTTAATTATGTTCTGATTCCAACTTCATACTTAAACCTGCAGTGCTAAATTTACACATTCAGCAAATACAACATTTTGATCAGTAGTTGAGGCTCTGATCAACTCAATGATGAAAATTTAATATTCACTCTCCTAGTAGTTAAATACGTTTGAGAAAAAAATATATATCTTTAGATCTTTATATGATCCACTATGTACACTACCTAGTCTCTAACTGTGTCTATCTAGTCTCACAGTGCTAAGTGCTGGGCAGGTAGAGCACAGTGTTTTGTACCTAAAACAGCTCTCTGCTGCTGGAAATGATGTAATAAGTAGAAAGTGAAACAAGACAGTAAAGTTATGGGCCTCAAACAGGAATAAGCTCGAAGTCAATATAAAGCCTGTAGAAATTAGAGGAACTGCAGTCTTTCTGATAATTCTTCGTTGAGCAACACCGTCCACATAAAAATATTGATCATCAAATTTAAGTTGAATCTACAATAACATATCACACACTAAAAAAATGTCAATTCTGTGATGAAAGAAACATTGTGTCTAGAGTATTATCAAGATATACTCATGTACTTGAACCTGTTTAAGTCTATTTGTGTATCTATGACACTCAGGTTCAAAACAAAGCCACTGCAAAACAAATACATTTGCCTCAGAAAGGCAAAAGGCATATTCAGGATAAAAACACAAGCTATCTGACTCATCTGGCTTTCAATTCAAGTACAATATCAAAGGGAACATCAGATATTGATATTCAGCTCTTTAATTTTCATCTCCTCCTTGAGAATGTCTTTGAACTCTGCACAAGGGACCTATTATGGCCCCACAACAATAATGGCAAACATTAGATTATGTCATGAATGCTAATACCAGGCTGGCAATATGATTAATAAAGATTTGATGTACTTCATTTTCTGAATTTAATAATTAACAGCATAAAAGTATAAAAGTGACCTGGTCTGTGTGTACTCCACAAGTTAAATATGTGTGTACATTAACCAGAATCATATCCATGGTTCTGCTATCTTTATGACTGGCAAAAGTTAAAGGTAACATCTTACCCGGTTCCCCTTGAGTCCTTGTGGTCCTATTAAACCCTGCAAAAGGAAATAAGACATGAGGCAAAACATTAGTCAACATGCAAACTTGCCTTACTTTGTGAAATATGCATGTTTGTTAAACTTTGAGGCTATGTTCAAACTGACATCATCATTGTGTTAAAAAATGGAAATACAATAAAGTTCTCTCATTGATTTAAATGAGGCAGAAAGAAAGTATAAAATATAGGCTAATGTCATGGTCACATGTCTGTTGGCTTTTGATTGATTGTCAAGAGAGCCATTCTTATTTAATATGAGCATATCAGAGGACAGACACCAGAAGAGAGCACCATGAGTGAAAAAAAAAACGCATGAGTGTATGATAGACAATGAATGATAACTCTCATCCTTGATGAAAGCAACGCTAAGCTCAGTGCATGTTTGACGAAAAACAGGATGCTTCGTATTTTAAAAATTTAATAACACTGGATTTGGGCCAGTCTGCAGCCCCAGTATTATTATCTTTCATCATGTCACACTGCTCAATGAGCAATGAACATTTGAAATGGAATAACAAACTTACAGGGATGCCTTGAGGCCCAATTGGTCCTGGTAATCCTGCATCTCCCTTTTCACCCTGTAGAGACGAAACAAAATTCAAGTGTATATATTATCAGATATCAGAGTGCTATATATCTGTTTCAGAATAGAAACACAGATGCAGATACTCACTCTCTCTCCCTTTGGTCCTGCTGGCCCTGGCACACCTGCTGGTCCTATTAGACCCTTTAAAAGAGAAAAGGGGAAATAAATACCCGTTAGCAGATAGAAATATCAATACTACTAAAGAACATGTAATTAATAAATGCTTCAAATCAGTAAATCAACAAGCATCCTGTCAGACATAGATATACATGTCACACAAGATAATACCATAGACCATTTAGACCAAAGTGTTTTTCTATAGTGACAGAAAAGGGTTAGAACATAATTTTCACCTTAAGCATTAAGACAACAAGCTTGTTGAACTACTGTTCAAACCATTAATAAGGGGGAAAATGAATAAAATGTAAACAGCTGCACTCTTCTGTCTGAGTAGCAGTCAGAATTGGAGAGAAAGACTTTGCATCTCAGCATCCAAAATGGAATACAGCTGTCCAAATGCACTGTATGACATATCAACATGCAGCACGGACATCTCTGCATGCTCCTTTTGGAGAGTTCTTAGCAATGGCAACCTTACAGCCCACTGCTGATCTATATCAGTTGCAGGCAGGAAACCAGTGAGGCAGGACTGAGGACTGAGGAGGATTTCCACCATATGGCATCCAATATCAGGCTGCACTAGCCAAATTTTCACTGAAGTGGCTCCAGGTAATAAAAGGTACGATAAGATTTTAGGTCAGTTTATAGACTTGCCTGAAGCCTTAAAGTTATATAACGCTTGCATTATCAATATTACAATATGCATATAAGTTAAGTAATAACCACAAATTGCTTATATCATTATACTGAGGTAAAAGACGGTTTTAGGGTGCTCAAGCTGTAAACACTAAAATAAAAGTCAGTATTCAAATAATAGCTGATAAAATAAACAAAAAACAAAACAGACTGGATTGAATGAATGGCAAACCATGGGCGAATTTAGCATGTACATTTCCACATCACGAAACCCATTAGCACAACAAAAGACTTGGGCACAGTCACACTTACATAAATCTATCTGTTCTACTTTATTATTTTTTTTAATCATTGTCATAAAACTCAACACTTACTGCATATATTTCACGTTGCCTAATTTGAATGTCAACTGTCTAAATGTTATTATTACCATATATATTTAGTAGTTTGCACTTGGTTCTTAGATATGTGGATATGTTTTTGTTATAAGCCTTATTGGTTATACATTTACTCTCTAGGGACCTGCAATTAGCCAGGTCTCGTTGAAGTATACCTGAAAAGGCCACTTGCCAAAATGTCACTAATTAAAACTTAAAATAAAAGATTGCATCAGTTTTTACATTATTTCTCACAGCCTACCCTAAGGGGTTTCAATGAGAAACGTCTGTGTAGGATTCAGTTAATTAAAGCTTAACAGTGAATAGGAAGAAAAGAAAAATATTTTTAAAAGATCTGATTGAAAAAGACAACATCTAGAATTAATGACAATGTAAAATTATCCTGAAACACAAAATGAACACAGGTAGACATATAAACTATACTGGAATAAAGGCAAGTTAGTCAGAATACAAGATACACTAAATAATAATAATAATAAATGCACAGTACACAGATAAGCTAGTATTGGAACATGCTGACCAGGCCTAGACAGATAATAGGGTTATAATAAGGCATCTCCTGTATGGGCTATGAAAAGTTCTTCTTTGCTTGGTTTGGACTTTAAATAAAACAAAACTTTTTTGCTTGCTGTGGGGGCTGTGGTCCTTATATGAACCAATATAAATCATGCAGGGTGATATACTTTATATACTTTGTCGAGTCGCCAAGTTCACCATAAAAGTTGATTCTTCATGCCAGTGCATCCTCAGAACCCAACCCTAAACAGTCCTGTCCTCACAGAGCTACTTTAGGAAGGTAAAGAGACAGGACAAACATGGAAAGCAGGAAAGCAGGAAAGCAAGCTGCATACATGACAAGCAGACATGGCAGACATCAAGCAGGCTGTAGCAGGGGGTTGGAGGAGGAGAAGGAAGATGAGGAGAAGGGTGAGGGGACCGGAGCAGGACTTGCACCACTCACCACTGGACCTGGTCTGCCGTCTAACCCATGAGCCCCCTGTGTAGCGTACATAGTTAGAGAGCAGAGATGGTGTGGGGGGGGGGGGGGGGGGGATTGGTGAAGCTGTGACACAAGTGACTCAAAAGACATATCAGATGATGACAAATAATGAATGATGGAAGTGGTGGAAGTGGAGGTAAAGTGAGTGAGAGTAAATGTGAGTAACTTCTTTTTGGTGGATGACAACATCACGTTTATGGCCATGTTATTGTTTATATAATGCTCTGACATGATATAACCTACTATATAATACTATGTATACTGTACCAGCTGGAAGGGTGGTAGACATTATTCAGTAAATAATTTAATCAGATACAGTTTTTTGTATGCTGCTCCCCATCTCTTTTAAGAGGCAGAGTCTGGTGTCTGGGACTATTTTCATGGGGGAATTAATCCACATTTGGTGCTCTAGTGACTACTTTGTGCAGCAGGATTGGGACTGAGAAAAATACTTCAGGGTGAATGTTCATAGTAATGGAGGGACATGTCACGAGGCTCACAGAAAAGGTTTTAGACAACAATGGAGCTCTATGGCACAGAGGAATAATTTATCAGGATCTAGACACACACCACACATTTAATAAGATACGTTTGTTGGTTTTGGTGATTTCATGAGACCTGTTGGCAATAAAAACAAAGAATCACCAGACCTCTCCTTTTAAGGGAAGGCTTTGACTACTCTTTCCTCACTGTAGGAGCTATTCTTCATTTGTTTTGTACAAAGTAACTTATTTTGACCACAAGGGTATAGTATAGTTCTGTTTGTAATTGGTAACCACCCAGTAACCTCCCGACATCCAGATGAAAGCCAGTTTATGTTAAGGTCCAGTCAATCTGCATGGTAACATTCTGTTTTTAATTTTTCTTTGCTGCAATAAATGGGAACCTCACCCAAAAGAGGACAATCGTTGCATATTTACTGTACACATTTTGTTTTGCCTGGAATCGAGTTAAGAGCAAGCCTCAAGCCACCATTATGTGACTAATTAAGTTTCTTTTTGGATAGTCACAACACTCCCTAAAAAGCAAAAAACAATGACATCAATCCGTTGTTCTCGTCCTTAAAATGACCAATGTAATGTCTTAACTCAAGGCCCACAATCTTGTGTTTTTCTGGAGCTTTCATTCACATCTCATGGTCTTTATTGTTAGAAATCAAAGCAAACTCCATCCACTGATGAAAACTGTGAAATGTGGTTGAAAGTTCTGGAACATGTTATATCAGTTTTGTTTCTGAAATTTGCTTCTGTTTTATTTAATAGCAGTATTTTTACTTTACAGATTGTCAAAGGTATCAGTATGATTTTCTTCAGTTTTTGTCTATTTGTACATATTTCGTGTAAGGGTGTAAACCACCAAGGAGTAGAACCCCAAATTGATATATTGATACTGATATCATTTTTAACTTGTATGAAGAGTATAAAAGAAAATGTCAAAGTCCCCAAAACATAATTTGAAAAACATTTTGAATGTACATGTAAAGATAAATGAGATTTGGAGTGTTATGTCAGTGATGTACTTCCTTTGACAAATCCACCGTTTCATGCAATATTTTAACAGGATTATGATGACATAAAGGCAACAGCTGACACATGAAACACCAGACAGTAACACTTGCCTTAACTAGGGTTAAAGCAATGGGTTTAAAAGGATGATATTGTATGATGCTGATCATTTATGTAGTGAAGTGGTAACATAATCCCTAAAATAATCAAGAAATAAAAAGACAACAGGATAGACCACAAACAGATGATAGAAGACAAATAATTCTAAAACTTGAACACAGAGCGCAGTCTAGCATACTTACAGGAAGTCCAAGATGGCCTCTGTCTCCCTTGTCGCCCTTCTGACCTGTCGCTCCCTTTTCTCCTCTGATGCCTATGCCTGGTTCTCCCTGAGAAACAGGGTAAGAATCCAATCCTTTTACTTTCATGCATAGAATAGTTATGATGTAGACAGCATATAAATTGAGGCAGATTTATTAAAATGAAGAGCTGATGGATATTATTTTATAGAAATGATATCTCACCTTAGGCCCTGAAGGTCCTTGAGATCCCTGGGTGAAACAAAAACTATTATATTATTTCATTTTATTTTTTTCACCATATGAAAGAGAATAATTGAAAACCATTGTAACACTTTTGTTAAAGGTCATAAATGTGCAGAATATTGATATCTAGCAGTTCAAAGTGGATACTGCAGCTCAAATTCAAAACAATTATTTCATGCAGCAGCTTCTCAGTCTGAGTCAAACTTAAGTCTGTGCTGCAAAATAATGTCGGAGAGAGGTTTAATTTGGTTTGTGTATGTTGGTTTAAAAGAGGGAGACACACAAATATCGCACTAAAAGTCACCATGACCTAGTCAGTCCTGATTACGGACTCTACGGCTCACTTCTCCCAGCAAAGCAGCCTCCTTCTCGGGCAGTAAGAGAGGTCCCACTGTTTACTGATGATTATGTGCAGTGATTTCAATACTGGAGAGGAGATCGGTGAGGCCATGGAGAACGACTTTCGAACGGCTTCGAGGAGGTTCTGGACCTCAATCCCACCAGCACGTCTTCCTTTGAGGAGGCAGAGTCTGGGGACCCCGTGGTGCTCTCGCCCATCTCTGGGGCTGAGGTCGCTAAGGTAGTCAAAAATCTCCTCGGTGGCAGGGCCCCGGGGTTGTATTGGTCCGCCCGGAGTTCCTCAAGGCTCTGGATGTTGTGGGGCTGTCTTGGTTGACACATCTCTGCAACATAGCGTGGACATCGGGGGCAGTGCTCCTGGACTGGCAGACCGGGGTGGTGGTTCCCCTCTTCAAAAAGGGGGACCGGAGGGTGTGCTCCAACTATAGGGGGATCACACTCCTCAGCCTCCCCGGGAAGGTCTTTTCGGGGGTCCTGGAGAGGAGGGTCCGCAAGATTGCCGAACCTCGGATCCAGGAGGAGCAGTGTGGTTTTCGTCCTGGTCGTGGTCCTGTGGACCAGCTCTATACCCTTTGTGCGTTCCTGGAGGGTGCATGGGAGTTCGCCCAACCAGTCTACATGTGCTTTGTGGACTTGCTTGGACCACTAATCAGATGATCGGCGGTTCAATCCCCGGCTCCTCCGGTCTGCATGTCGAAGTGTCCTTGGGCAAGATACTGAACCCCAAATTGCTCCCGAAGGCTGTGCCATCGGTGTGTAAATGTGTATGAATGGTTAGATCCTCAAACTGATAAGCAGTTGGCACCTTGCACGGTAGCCAATGCCATCAGTGTATGAATGTGTGTGAATGGGGTGAATGAGATATGTAGTGTAAAGCGCTTTGAGTGGTCGGAAGACTAGAAAGGATATATAAGTACAGTCCATTTACCATTCATCGGAGCGTAACCTTCAGCTCTCTCTGGAGCGGTTTGCAGCCGAGTGCGAAGCGGCTGGGATGAGAATCAGCACCTCCAAATCCAAGGCCATAGTTCTCAGCTGGAAAAGGGTAGAGTGCAGCCTCCGGGTCGGGGATGAGATCCTGCCTCAAGTGGAGGAGTTCAAGTATCTCGGGGTCTTGTTCACGAGTGAGAGAAGGATGGAACGGGAGATCGACCGGCGGATCGGTGCGGCTTCTGCAGTGATGCGGACTCTGCACCGGTCCGTCGCGGTGAAGAAGGAGCTGAGCCGAAAGGCGAAGCTCTCGATTTACCAGTCGATCTACGTTCCTACCCTCACCTATGGTCACGAGCTTTGGATAGTGACTGAAAGAATGAGATTGCGAATACAAGCGGCCGAAATGAGCTTCCTTCGCAGGGTGGCTGGGCTCTCCCTTAGAGATGGGGTGAGAAGCTCGGCCATCCGCGAGGAGCTCAGAGTAGAACCGCTGCTCCTCCGTATCAAGAGGATTCAGTTAAGGTGGCTCGGGCATCTCGTGAGGATGCCTCCTGGACGTCTCCCTGGTGAGATGTTCCGGGCACGTCCCTCCGGGAGGCGGCCCCTAGGAAGACCCAGGACACACTGGAGGGACTATGTCTCTCGGCTGGGAACGCATTGGGGAGTGGCCGGGAAGAGGGAAGTCTGGGCTTCCCTGCTGAAGCTGCTGCCCCCGCAACACGATAACGGATAAAGCGGGAGAAGACGAGATGAGACGAGAGACGATTTCAATACTTGAACTTAATGACTATATAACTTCCCACAGTGGTGTTGTAGATAGTGTTGTTGGAAACTTTAGGAGGGAAAAGTCACCATGACCGGCCCAGTCCTCCATACCGACACTACAGTGAATTCTGTTTCGGAAAACATCCTCCACCTCCCGCAGTGAGAGCTGGGTAGGGTCTGTAACTTTTATAATGTCTTTGTTACTTTTCATGGAAGCATGGCTATGAAACGGACATTACACCTGCAGAATCAGTGAATTCTTTTAAATCACTTCTCAAAGCACATTTTTATAGCCTTGCTTTTATGTGATGTGTCTTAATTAAATGTGTCTTTATTCAATTAAAAAAGTATTTTTTTTCATTTAAAATAAATAAATTAAAAAATTAAAAAATTAAAACATGGTGTGTGAATGTGTATGTGAATACAATGGTGTACTATACTTATTAAATGTATCAGAATCATTATCTATACAATTCTCAGAAAGAACGAAGAGTCCTAATAAGCCAAATTGCAGGCATACATTTTTCTTTTGATTTAGGGGTTAAATGGAATATTTTACTCACTGCTGGGCCAACTGGTCCTGGAGGTCCTTGGGGCCCTGGAGGACCATAAATCTAAATACAGACACACAACAAAACACAAGCAATGGATTCCAGTTCAGAAAATGTTGCTCATAAAACATGTGCTCAAATTCATCATGAACTATGGGTTAATAACTGACCCCTACCATTTCTGACCTTCCTCCTTCTCCAGGCTCTCCTTTAAGACCCTGTGACAATAGATGGCAAAGACACAGAAGGACACAAAGCTAGAAATATATTGCTACCTGCTAAAATTTTTATGTGAATGAAATATGAAGACAACATTTTCACACAGCACTCGGTGTAAATACACAATGTATTTCACTGTTCCCCTTTTCCCAGGTTAGACACTACATCTAGGTAGATGCAGCCTGAGGGGCACCATCGCATACCATTGCACCAGGTAATCCAATAGGGCCAGTGGCCCCTGTAGCCCCCTTTTCACCAGTAGGGCCATCTAAACCCTACAGAACAAGGAAGGGGAGATTCAATATAGGGACTGCTAGTTGGTCTTCATATCAAAAAATCAAAGCAGAAAAGACAAATAAGAATAGTTTGTTTTTAATGTAATCTAAACTTTACACCCCTCAGCACTAGGGGAAGTATACCTCTGTCAACTGTTAGTTTTGTGGCTAAATATGGAATTCATACACATAAAGCTCCATCACTGAGAAGTTGTTCCATCTGAACATAGTGTTTGGAACTGTTCCATCCTCAGTGGAGAAAAGTAAATCTACTTTGAGTCTAGCACTGCTTTATACTTCTACTCCACTAAATTCAATTTTTCTTTTTACTTCAGTTACGTTTGAAAACACATCCAAAACATGTCGCTCACTCTCATGTTCTCAAAACAGCAAGTATTCAGAAAAGATCTGGGAAATGCCTTTGAAGACTTTTTTTTATAATAGGAAATTAAGCATCCAACTAACCAACGGAAGCATTTAATTCATTTTATAAAGCACATAGTGCAAGTATATACAGTACAAAGGCATTTGCTAAGTCAACCCAATATCCATCCAAATCCGAAAACAAACAAAAAACAAGCAAGATGTATGAGCAAGCGCAAATCAAATGTCATACCTGTCAAAGGTCATACCTAGCTGTCAAACACACAAATGTGCAGGACTAACAATATTTGCTGGAGGCTCTTGAACTAACACTGGGTTGCAAATAGCACAGCCTTGTATATGGGGGTATATTTGGGATCTATGCCACAGTGAATTAAAGGTTAGACAGTGTCATTCCTGGGGTCTGTTCTAAGCTTGTGAGTCTCTAATTAGATAATAAGAGGGCAGCTAAAAAAATCAAGTCCTTCACTCTGGATAATGACAGATGTGGGACTCTAATTTGGACAAGGAACTCCAGGCAGTGATGTTGTGTGGTGTGTGCTTAGCACAGTCACTCACAGGTGATCCAGATTGACCCATGCCTCCCTTGTCTCCCTTGGGTCCTGGCAAGCCCATGACACCACCCTCTCCTCTGGGACCTTCAGGACCGGCTGGGCCTGCAGGACCAGGCTCTCCTGGCTTGCCTCTGGGTCCCTGAAAACACAAAAATTCTTAATTGTACCTGAAGGAAGCTAAGTCATATTTTTACAAAAATATCATAAGTGGTGAGCAATATTTGTAATCACAATTCATTTGAAAACTTAATTTATCACAATATACAGTACATTCATATAACAATTAAACAGCCCGGCTAGTAATAGCCGGTACTGGTAACTAAGTATTACCTTCTCTCCGTCCAGTCCTGGCACACCTGGTAGACCTACTTCACCCTGAGAACACACCAAGCCTGGATTACCTACTATGCAAATCAGGCAACTGCCTTGAGACATCCCAGGGATCCCTACCTCACCTTATGCCAGTTGGATTCTAGCCAGTGGCTTAATTGCAAATTTGTTAGTGGGCGGTCAGACACCAAATGACGATTAAAAAAATGACAGGGTCAGTTGATACAGCAGTGGGTTGAACAGGTTAGTCTGGCTATGGTATACACAAAACACATACAAATACAAAGTATACATTTATTTTCTGAATGTGGGAATCGTGGCTCATGTTTAAAATACAATGTCTAATGAAACAGTGTGAAAGCATCGGGTGTCAATTGTCATTCTAAAATGTCTCATACCTTGGCACCTGGGAGTCCAGGGGAACCGGGAGGCCCAGGTAATCCAGGGGGTCCCTAGGCACAGAAGAGATCATTTAATAAAAATTTTAAAGTGACTGTGGTTTCTACATGCAATGATTATACCTAAAAAGTACTTACCATCAGGGGTATGTTGCGAATATCCTGTGGAGTAATTTTAAAGTTAAACAGTACTCTTTAAGTTATTATTTAGTTTTTATCCATCTAAGGAAATTGCAGCTCAATAGGAGTACATACATTTTCATTGTTGTGGATCTCAGCCTTTCCTGGCTCTCCAGTTGGACCCGGTGGACCCTATACGGTTAAAAAGACCATTTATAAAGTTTATCAAGAAGTTAATGATCAAACAGTGGACATTTTGTGTACTATATGTCAAGCTCTACAACATGTTTGCCAGGGGTTTGCCAGTCATGACTTACTCTTGGTCCTGCTGGGCCTTCAGGGCCTGCTTCCCCCTAAAGGTTAAATGAAGGTATAACACTTACATATGTACATCTCCAGAAACATTCTCAACTTGTGTTTGTATTCAGAAAGCAGTCTTCTCGTTAAAATGTGAGAAAATGTGAGATTTCCTTGAAGTGATACAAGTGGGGATATTGCTAGTATGTGCAGGAATCCACTAATCAAATGATTTTTTCCTTTACCTTGGGTCCCATTAAGCCTGGCGGTCCTGGTGAACCTGGTTCCCCTTTAAATCCCTGGGCAGTAATGCTCTGTTCTCCCTTCTCACCCTGCCAAACATAGATAATATTGGTTTACAATTTATTATTATTAACCAGATGAGAAAAATAATAAATAGACTTTGACTAATACATATAGATTTTCCATGCCCCAAATCATATTGTTAATCATGCACTGGATAATGATGTTTTTTTTATTGTTAACAGTCAGTGATATTTTTTATATCAAATTTTTCAATTTCTATTGCAGAAATCTTTACAGGACACTAAAAGCCCTCAATAAAAACTCAGATGTTCTCTCTTTGAACCAGGTATTTACTGACAATAAATATGAAATAATGAATAAATAAATAAATCAAATACACAAAGAAAGCAACATTTTACACATCTTTGGCACTGTACCTGTTAACAAACAGCTCTTTAGTACAAGGCCACCAGAAGGTGTGGAGGTATGATGACTATACTTTTGCTTATGGTAAACTCTGCTGAGTCATAAGCATATAAGCATAAGAAGTTTTGCGCTGTGCAGAATAGACAAGTGATGATACCAACTCCATAACCCTAACTCAACCCTAACTGAGCACATCAAGCTGCTAATGGAGGCTGAGATATAGTTGTAGAAAGTTCTAAAAAGAATCCAGTTAGTCAGCTAGTTGTAGTTCTCATATATCACATCTAGGGATAGTTTCTGACAATCTATTTTTTGATTTGATTTTGAATAGATCAAAGAATGCATGTAGAAGTGTAAGAAATGACAAATGTTATCATAAGGTTTCTACAGCACAACATTAAATACTTAGCCGGCCCAACACTGAACTAGCCAATTTTACTATCCATTTTAAAGACCAAAGCACTCCACCAAACACTAAGTGAACACAGCTAACCGCACAGTAATGTAAAACAAACACGCAGACACTTATTAAACACTGATGTGATGAACATCTGACTTTACTGACTTCCAGTTATTAGAGGAATAAGGATGACTGACAGAAGCACAACCAAACAGTTAGGAAGCTCATTCCATTCCAGGCCTACCCTGTAGCCCCTCTTGCCAGGGATGCCAGGGGTACCAGGGATGCCAGCCTGTCCCTTTGGAGCAGAAGAAAAACATCCATGATCAGCTGATCATTTTTGCTAAGTCATTTTTGTCTGTCTGGGAGGACTGATGCACTCCCAAAATGTAACTACAAAATGTGTTTCTTTAAACCTGGGTGTCATTTTGTCTCTGTGTGTCTTGTTCATATATAGGACAGGTGGTGAAGTAGGGGCCCATTGTCTTGAAACTCATACATGTTAAAGTACACAGTGAAATCAAAAACTCTGACTCATTAGCATCTGTACGGAGTTCCTACCATCTTCTTTGGCTCAATGGAATAATTTTCCTATTAACTCTGTGTCTCATGATGCTTTAATAATATTTGTAATAGTTGTGGACAGATGGTAGAAGGGTAACAGGTGATGCAGGCAGAATTTCAACAAGCAGCTTCAATTTAGCAAGTCTGGTGTGTGTGTTTCATTTAAATGAAACAAATGTGATGCTTGCTAGGAGGGCCAGATAATGGCTAAGCTAGGGCACAGCCATACAAGACTCCATGCAGGAATTGAGTCAAACCTAAGTCCTTCTTAGAGCGGATTTCCTTTTTTGTTTTATGGATAAAATGGTAAATGGTAAATGGACTGTACTTATATAGCGCCTTTCTAGTCTTCCGACCACTCAAAGCGCTCTGCACTACATATCTCATTCACCCCATTCACACACATTCATACACTGATGGCATTGGCTACCATGCAAGGTGCCAACTGCTCATCAGTTTCCGGATCTAACCATTCATACACATTCACACACCGATGGCACATCATTAGCATGTTAACATTAGCAAATTAACATTAGCATGTTAACAATAGCATGTTATCATTAGTATGTTAACGCTGATGTGCTAGCAATTACCATTAGCGTGTTAGCATTAGCATGTTAACGCTGATGCACTAGCAATTAATATTAGCATGTTAGTATTACCGTGTTACATTAGCAATTAAGGTTGCCAAGCAACCAGGACCAACTGTAATCAGGAGAGCAGTTACTGCACCTCTTAGAATGTCACTTAGAGACTGAGAGAAAATGCTGAGACCTCCTCTCGAACAGGAAGGACTTCTGGCCAAACCGTATTTCCAGTCATTGAGCCGACTTAACCACAAGCAGGATGAGCCCTTCCTTGATCGTTTTACAGAGTTTTTTTGTGTCGATAAATGAAGAAATGTGCCCTCAGGAGCAAGAGAGAGAAACGTTACTTCTGCCTTCCTCCAGAAAATTTCCTGCTTTTTTAACATGGGAGTATATGAGGCTGTGGGGGGGGAGTAGTCGATCAATTACCGCGTAGGGAGCCAAAACTATAACAGAGACAGCTTCAACAGTGTTATCACTGCGACCGCCTCGAATTTTCCTACGTTTGAAGGGATAATCATGTCTGTAGCTGTGCATTTGCAGCCACAGTCGCAGTTTACAAATTTATTTTTCGACGAGTTTTTCTCTCCCCCTCCACTCTAGCGATGACATCACTCACTCTAGCTCTGGAAAGTTCTCGCAATACACACCCATTCATTTTTTGGCTTCGTTTTTGGCGATTTTTGGCAAAACCATTTGCCGAAACTCTTAGAAAAGTCATAGCCATCAATTCCCGGCCGAGCCGGTCATTTTGATACCCGTTTTGTGTATGTTCGACAAAAACTCTGGGAGGAGTAGCCAACTGAAAAAAACACGGAAGAAACGGAAGATGAAGAATAAGAACTGGAAAATTTCTTAAGAAATTTTGAGTGTGCCTGACTCTGGCCCCATCGTCCCCATGCATTATTACTGACACTGCTCAGCAAATTCAGTACTAGAAAATAAATTTTGAGAGTGACGAGTGGGCTGTTGCTGGGGGTCTGTATTCAAGAAGCACACCTCAAATAGTCATTTTTAACATGTTTATTTAGACACAGGAGCAGCAAGCGCTTACGTGCTAGCAATTAACATTAGCATGTTAGCATTAGCTTGTTGTCTTTACCATGTTATCATTAGCATGTTAACGCTGATGCGCTAGCAATTAACATTAGCATGTTAGCAATAGCTTGTTGGCATTGGCATGTTATCATTAGCATGTTAACGCTGATGCGCTAGCAATTAACATCAGCATGTTAACATTAGCATGTTAACGTTAGCATGTTAGCATTTTAACACAGATGCGCTACCAATTAACATTAGCATGTTAAGATTAGCATGTTAACATGAGCATGTTAAAGCTGATGTGCTAGTAGTTAGCATTAGCATGTTAACATTAACATGTTAGCATTAGCATGTTAGCATTAGCATGTTAGCGCTGATGCGCTAGCAATTAACATTAGCATGTCAGCATTAACAATTACCATTAGCATGTTAAAGTTAATGCGCTAGCAGTTAGCATTACCATGTTAGCATTAGCATGTTAACGCTGATGCGTTAGCATTAGCATGTTAACATTAGCATGTTAGCATTAGCATGTTAGCATTACCATGTTAATGCTGATGCGCTAGCAGTTAGCATGACCATGTTATCATTAGCATGTTAGCATTAACATGTTAACATTAGCAAATTAACATTAGCATGTTAACAATAGCATGTTATCATTAGCATTTTAACGCTGATGCGCTAGCAATTACCGTTAACATGTTAACATTAGCATGTTAACAGCTAGCGCTAGCTGCTCTGCTGTCTCTGTCTGCCATTTTAGACAGACAAGTTCAAATTAAGTGCCAAAAACTACTAAAATGGCTGCCGCTCGGCTTCTGCCTGCTGGCCCCTCCGCCCTCTCCTCCTTCAAGCAGGCTGAGGTTGCCAAGCAACCAGGACTTAATCAGCAGCAGCTCATCTGCACCTGTTAGAATTAACATGAGCATGTTAAACACTACCATGTTATTGCTGATGCGCTGACGCGTTAGCAATTAACATTAGCATGTTAATAATTAACATCTATTTAATTCCTAGTGGCTAATGTTAATTAGCATTCATTTTAGCATTGGTCGCTAATGTTTGCAAATAGCATGTCTTTACAGCTTGCCCTAGCTGCTCTGCTGTCTCTGTCTGCCATTTTACACAGACAGGTTCAAATTAAGTACCAAGAACTACAAAAATGGCCGCCGCTCGGCTTCTGTCTGCTGGCCCCTCCCCCCTCTCCTCCTTCAAGGGATATATCTTAAAAATGTTGAAATTGGTTGAAAAGAGTAGAATAGTATGAAGTGATACAATGTTGTGTAACACTGTAGAAATTCAGATGAAAAGGTAGAATTGTAGACAGTAATAGTAATAGTACAAGATCTTGGTGAACTGTGTAGTTTGACTGAACTCTGTAGTAGAAGGAGAGGTAGTTTAAATTGTAGGTCTGTATAAAGATTTGAAGTTTGTATAATGGATTTGAAATGGTAAAATATTTGTAGAAAAAGTTGAATAATTTGTAGAATATTAATAGTAGATTTTAGTAAAATAATAGCACAAGATCTTGGTGAACTGTGTAGTTTGACTGAACTCTGTAGTAGAAGGAGAGGTAGTTTAAATTGTAGGTCCGATATAGATTTGAAGTTTGTATAATGGATTTGAAATGGTAAAATATTTGTAGAAAAAGTTTAATAATTTGTAGAATATTAATAGTAGAATTTAGTAAAATAATAGTACAAGATCTTGGTGAACTGTGTAGTTTAACTGAGGTCTGTAGTAAAGGAGAAGTAGTTTAAAGTGTAGAAGGATTGTAGAGACTGTCCTGAGACTGTCCTGAGACTCACCTGTCCAGGTGTGCAGCTCAGCCTGTATTGATCGTAGATCAGCAGATTTTTATTGTTTGAACACGATGATGTCGATCTGTTTACTGAGCGTCTGTTCAGTGTCTCTGTGTGTGTGTGCGTGTGTCTGTGTCTCTGTGTGTGTGTGTGTGTGTGTGTGTGTGTGTGTGTGTGTGTGTGTGTGTGTGTGTGCATGCTTGTGTCTGTAGAAATGTTCTAAATGAGTTGAATCTAAAAAAAATGTTGAATAAAAGTATAGTACAAGATCCTGTTGAAATGTGTAGTTTGAATTAAGTCTGTAGTAAAGTAGAAGTCATTTAAATTGTAGGTCTGTATAAAGATTTGAAGTTTGTATAATGGATTTGAAATGGTAAAATATTTGTAGAAAAAGTTGAATAATTTGTAGAATATTAATAGTAGAATTTAGTAAAATAATAGTACAAGATCTTGGTGGAGCATGTTAGCATTAGCTTGTTGGCATTAGCATGTTATCCTTAGCATGATAGCGCTGATGCGCTAGAAATTAACATTAGCATGTTAACATGAGCAATTAACATTACCATGTTAACATTAGCATGTTAGCAGTAGCCATTAACAGAGAGAAATGTAGAAAAATGTCTAAAGAAATTTTGAGTGTGCCTGACTCTGGCCCCGTCGCCCCCATACATTATTACTGACACTGTTTAGAAAATTCAGTATTAATACAACAAGCTGCATCATTGCCTTTTTACTGGGCTGGTATTTTAAAGGGACTCTTATTTTGAAAAACGTGTCCTGTGTGTGTGTGTACTTGTTCTGTCTGTGTGTGTGTGTGCGTCTGCCTGTCTGTCTGCCTGTGTGTGTGTGTGCGTGCATGTGTGCTTGTCCTGTCTGTGTGTGTGTGTGCGTGCATGTAAATGGTAAATGGTAAATGCACTGTATTTATATAGCGCCTTTCTAGTCTTCCGCCCACTCAGAGCGCTCTACACTACATATCTCATTCACCCCATTCACACACATTCATACTCTGATGGCATTGGCAGAGCTGCCAACTCTCACGCTTTCACCGTGTGACACACGGTTTTTCCCGTCGCCACACATCCGATTTCTTACGCTAAAGAATCATCTGGGCCAGGGCCGGTCCTAGCTATGGGCAATGTGGGCGGCCGCCCAGGGCGCAGTCTCCGTGGGGGGCGAAAAAAAACAAAAACTCGCGAATATTCGATACCGCTTATTAAGTTCGCGGAGCGGGCGCCCGCCGTGCGCCCCCATCGGACAGACTGATTGGCACGAGAAAATGTTCGCCGGGGGGGGGGGGAATCTCACTCCAAGATTTTTTGAAAAGATGGCAGCTCTGCATTGGCTACCGTGCAAGGTGCCAACTGCTCATCAGTTTGAGGATCTAAGGGTCTAAGCATTCATACACATTCATACACCGATGGCACAGCCTTCGGGAGCAACTTGGGGTTCAGTATCTTGCCCAAGGACACTTCGGCATGCAGACCGGCGATCATCTGATTAGTGGACAACCCGCTCTGCCTGTGAGCCACAGCCGCCCCATGTGTGCTTGTCCTGTCTGTGTGTGTGTGTGTGCGTCTGCCTGTCTGTCTGCCTGTGTGTGGTGTGTCTGCGAGAGACAAGAATAAAATGGCCGACATTAAAAATGTAGTCTTGATAGTCTGATATCATACAGAGACTTCAAAAAAGTTAGTCAAAGGCATGCTTGAGGTTGCCAAGCAACCAGGGTGAGCTGCAGGTCAGATTAATTAGACACAGGTGCTGCATGCTCTGTCTGTCCCACTGAGATGCACAGTATATGTCTGAATAATCCCCCTCGAAGGTGGCAAAAAACAACCTATAAGGTATGCCAAGTTTCAGGCGGAAATTGTATAAACTTTGGCCGTAAGAGTCAGAGAAAGCACAGGTGCTCCCTGCTCCTTCCGGAAAATTCTCTGCTCCGAATAACATGGGAGTCTATGAAGCTCTAGGGGGGAGTAGTCGATCAGTTAACACGTAAAGAGCCAAAACAATAACAGAGACAGCTTCAACAGTGGTATCACTGCGACCGCCTCAAATTTTCCTACGTTTGAGGGCATAATCATGTCTGTAGCTGGGCATTTGAGGCCACCATAGTCGAAAACGTTTTATTTTTTCACTGATCGTTTTGTCATCTTCACACTCTAGCTGATGATGTCATCACTCTAGGAAACCACATACACACTCATTATAAACGCAGAATTTGAGTAAAAACCTGCTCAACTTTGAGCCTTGATAGTTTAAAAACGGTAAAATATTTTGAAAAAAGTTAAATACGAGTTTAATAGTTGAAGAGTTTGTGTACAATTTGAAATTTGAATGAAGTCTGTAGTAGTAGTAGAAATTGTTGAAATTGTAGAATGTTTGTAGAAGTTTTGTAGAACGATTTGAAGTTTGTGTAATGCATTTTAATAGGGAAAATATTTGCAGAAAAAGTTGAATAATTTGTAGAATATTAATAGTAGAATGTAGAAAAGTAATAGCACCCATGGCATGAATGAGCTGAATCTAGTGGTATAATTTTTATTTTTGTGGGACAAAATTTGTAGGAGTAGTTACGTGGCAAAAAACCCTTTGGGCACCCACACCAATAAGTATAAGCAAAAGAATAAGCGCGGTGGATAACATATAGTGTGCGCTTTCAGGCACACTCAATAATAATAAGCACGGTGGATAACATATAGTGTGCGCCTTGCACGCACACGCAATAAGAAGAAGCCCGAGAGGTTTTAAAGAGTGTGCTCTTTCAGGCACACCAATGAAGATTTGGATAACAATAGTGTGGGAGGCCTGTGGGCACCCACACCAATAAAGATTTGGATAACAATAGTGTAGGAGCCCTTTGGGCACCCACACCAATAAGCGCGGTGGATAACATATAGTGTGCGCCTTACACGCACACTCAATAAGTGCGGTGGATAACATATAGTGTGCGCCTTACACGCACACTCAATAAGTGCCGTGGATAACATATAGTGTGCGCCCCTTATGAGGATATGTTTGTATGTATTAGCTGAGTGTACTCTGAATGAAAGTGGGGGAAAATTGATAGAAAACATTTCTAAATTAAAAAGGCTAAAAACCAGCAAAACACTTGACATCTCACCACTCAAATGTTTCTATGAGATAAATAGGATTTAAATCTAATAAGAGTAGAACCAAACAGGCCAGATGAATAGACCTCAACATGCCATACACACGCACATTTAAGTCTTACACTACCTTCTCTCCTCTCTCTCCTGGGAAACCCCTCTTCCCTTCATCCCCCTACAGAGTAGATGGAAACATCAGGTCACAGAAGCAGCGAGGCAGTTAAAGCAAACACACGTCAAAGGACGACAAGGACTCAGGGGGAAAAGTGAGAACTGCTTCTTGATGTGGACAGGAAAAGATCTAAATGTTAAGGGACCTTCTATCATGTTAGTCCCTGGATGGATTTGACAAGTGATTGCCTTCGAAAAACAAATAAAGAGTTGCCAGTTCAGTGGTGATTTCTGATCCAGACAAAGCAAACAAGGCAACTCAATGTTAAGCCCCTTTTAACTAACATTGAGACTTTATTCTGGATACAGATCCAGGCTTAATGATCAAGTTTTCAGTAAAGGGCTTGCCATAGTTATGCAGTTATATATCAATTAATCTGGCAATTCACAAAATATGGCCTAAAAATGTAGGGCTAACATAACCCTACCCCGAATGCCCCTGGTGTGAGCCCTTTCTTTGATGAATGAACTTGTCTATGTGAGCAAGATGATTTTGCGTGAACAAACTGGGTAGGAGGCACTGATATTTTATAATATTTCCTATCCTATAAGAATTGACATACTAGATAGAAACAAGCAACGCTATGTTATTACATCCACATGAGTCTGAAACAAAAGCTAGACCAAAAACAGAACTGGATACTGATCACACCAGGGTGAAAACCTGGAGGTCTTGGTCTAGGTGTGCAGCATATTTTCTATAACTAATAGTTTTGAGTTAAAAAAAAACAAGATTCCAAGTCACTAACTAGTTTTTCTGTAGCTTTTCTCAAAATAGAGACCCACTTTTCTTGCAGATCTTGCATTCAAGACTAATGATTAAAATTTCTAAAATCTTGGCTTTGGCTCTGAAAAGAACATAGAAAATATCAGGAACAGCTACCAGAAAAGGTTGCAGGCTCTTTACTAACAAAAATGAAATAGGTAAGGGGTGTTGTTTAGCTCAGTTGGTAGAGCAGCCACCCCATGTACAAAGGCTTAGTCCTTGCCGCAGCAGCCCAGGGTTCGAATCTGACCTGTGGCTCTTTCCCGCTTGTCATTCCCCATCTCTCTCTCTCCATACATTCTTGTCACACTTCAGCTGTCTTTATACAATAAAGCTTAAAAAAGGCCAAAAATATCTTACCTCAATTCCTTGGTCTCCCTGAGAAGCAAAGCAGAGAGAAACATTGTAAATGTAACAATTGATAAAACTATAGCAGTCCACTAGATGGAGTACAAGATCCTCTAAAAGCATTACAGTTAGCAGGGATGACTATGCCTAAAGCCTCAGCATGGATGTGCAGATCAGAAGTAGTTTGTATATCATCTAGTTATCTAACCCTATTGTGCCACCTCCAGGAAAAAATACCAGATAACAGTGCCTGCGAAGGCCTCTCCTCTGTCCTCATAGTGAACTTCAACACAGTAGCCCGGTATGCTCATAAAGCTCTTGGCAGAGAGCAGAAACAGGATTCTGGGCTGATTTCATAGGAAAACAAAACAAGATGGAAGAATAGTTGAAGCTGAAGTTTACAAGGCAATAATTTGTACAGAGGTTCACAACGACAAGGCTGTTCCAGTGGTCCCCGCCTCAGAAAAGCTGCAGTATAAACTGGACACTGTGTTTGACCTTTACAGTCACCATGAAAAAGCAATTGCTTTCACAGGAAGTCATGTAGACTTGTAAAGTTTGATGATACCCAGGTGACTGACATAATTTGCTTAGCTCTGAGGACTTTAGTGGAAGAGCAAGAGTAAACCTTTGCTATAAATGGCATAATTCTGTCAAAAATCTTTTTTTTATATTTATAATGTCAAGTGACTGCAAAAATGTCACAAAATATGTCTCTAGGAAACGTGTCATTTACCTTAAACCCTCTTCAAATCATTTATTGTTGCTTTCTTCCTTAATTTATTCCAGTTTTACTTGTAAATCAAAACATAGTCACACACAGGCACACTCCAACCATGGTATTCCATCTATAGCCTGCCACAAATAGCTTCTTTTAATCCCCCAAACCCTTTTCACATTTTTGGCATCTTTCCTTTAGTCATCTCTAATGCCTCAAAATTCTAGTCTGTAATAATACCATATAATGTCTTAGATTAATGAAGAAAAATTGGTTGAGTACATGTACGTGTCTGTCTGTCTGTCTGTCTGTCTGTCTGTCTGTCCTCTAGAGGAAGTCTGTTAAGCCATGGAAAAGTGGAGAAGGACAAGCACGTAGAGTGTAGCGGGCATAGCTGACTTTGCCTCCCACACAGCTTCAAAGCCAAGTTTAAATCCATGATCACTAGTGTGTGCCTGTATATGCTTTATTAGTCCCTGTTTATTCAGTACTAAGTACTATTATGCAATAACTGAACACTTTCCATTGAATACATGTCAAAACCAGAAATGTGGCAGCAGATGCTCCCTGCATCATTTTGTGAGGTCAGGGTATTTTTTTATGATATCAGTTCAAAACAACTTCTAAAGCTACATTTAATAACTTGTTCGTAAAAACTTGTTTTTACCATTTCATTTAAATGAAACAAATGTGATGCTTGTTAGGAGGGCCAGATAATGACTAAGCTAGGGCACAGCTATACAAGACTCCATGCAGGAATTGAGTCAAACCTTAAGCTCGATCTAATATGAGGGTTTATCAGTTGGAGATAGAGAAATGAAGTTGGTGTCCTTCTTAGAACGGATTCCCTTTTTTGTTTTATGGATACTGTTTCCCTGCTGAGTTTGACTGTAAGTAAATTCTACTTAAAAATGTTATTATGAAGTTATTACAGTTATTTGAATATGTTCTGTTTCATCACTTTAATCTTTTGTCTTGTTTGGAGCCGTGGGGTATGTGTCAAGCACTCCTTCGTACTCCTTACCTTGGTATTAGAGTGTTAGAGTAAAATACAATTTTTTAAAGGTTTTTGCTCTTGAATTCTTGCAGGGTAATCATATTGCAAAAGAATAACTTCATAGTCAGTTTGGAGGAAGAGGGATCATAACACATAGCCCATGGATGTTGTTAGAGTTTAAGAAATCTATCTAAATTAAATTTTAACTCTTTGTCTGTGAAACGAAATGAAAAAGTAGACAGTAAATACCTTTGGGCCCTCAGGACCTGGTGAGCCAACATCCCCTCGATCACCCTGAGACAGAAAGACAAATATTAGCACCGATCCACAGAAAGTTGACTAACAGCATCTAGATTGTGAGTGGACTACACAATAAAAGTGGACTACACAATAAAAAACAAAAAAACAAACAAACACCAATTTCTCAATGGACAATGTAATATTACTATTACTGGACAATGTACAGTCATTTCAAGCCTCTTTCAAACATGACATACAGTAGAAAGCTCACCTTGTGTCCCGGCACACCTGGCTCACCCTGGAGAGAAGCATGTCGAAAACAAAGTACTTAGCCACCCATTGTAACAAATTGAATATGTCAGATGTACAGAAAAGCAGGTGGCCGAGGCTAGATTTAGGGGCTACAAAGTCATGAGACTCTTTTGGGCTGAGCTTCAGTCCTGCTCAATTATTACTGCACATGATAATGCCTACCACAACTTATGAGAGATATAGCTTATTTACAACATGTTTAGAGACTGATTCACTAACACTGACCACAATCTACATTCCTCCTTCTAAGTAATTCACGACAATTAATGCATCATGTGAAGATCTACTCATCCACGGAATGTGTAATGTTGTGTAGGTGGGCTTAGTCTGAATGTCTGAGCAGCTGCACAGAAACCAAGTGGAAACATCTTGACCTGATCCCGGTTTCATGTTGCTTGTTTAATTTGGACCTGAGTGTGTTTGTGTGTTATAACGCACTCTTGAGTCGTCACAGTGTGTGTCCACAGTGATGCTAATCAGGTTTTTCAGAACTGTAATTCTTTGAACAGTAAAATAAATTTGCTTACCTTCATTCCTGGTAAAAGCTGCAGAAAGAATGTAAAAAGTAAATCAGAAGAAGGTTAATGTCACCAGCCAATGTCATCAATGAGAAAACTCTGGAACAATAAAGATGGAGAATTTTCTGAACCAAAGCTTACTCTTGGGTCTTTTCCTGGTTTGCCTGGTTCACCAGGCTTACCCTGTGTTGAAAGAGAAAATACTTCTTTACATACAATCTAGTACACCCGTCACATGACATTTTTATTTGCAACTATGTATTTTACATGCACATACTGTACATTGTGCAGCAATCACCAGTGATCAATTGTGCATAGGCCTAATTAATGTAAAACAAGCCTAATGTCTCAGCCAAACTGTATTTTGTAGTAAAGTACGGTTGACAAGATAGCAGTGGCTACATTTGAAGTACTGTAATGGAACCATTAATTTTTCATTTTACCTTAAAATCTTTCATTAAAGCCTTGTTAGGAAATATTTTGGATTACAGTATGTCCACTGAAATGCTTAGTGGCTTTCAATTTGAAACGGAGACAGGAAGGGCTGGGCTTGTATTACCAGCATACTGCAGTAACTAAAATTTAATAGGACAGCAGGAAACAGATCAGAAAACAAGCAGAC
Source organism: Larimichthys polyactis (assembly GCA_018985215.1). NCBI lineage: Eukaryota > Metazoa > Chordata > Actinopteri > Sciaenidae > Larimichthys > Larimichthys polyactis. Next base: position 106,907 of record JAFMOB010000045.1, read on the forward strand.
TTTGGACTAAAACTGATCAAATATACTTATTAAACAGAGGAGAACACACACATTGAATGGCCACTGATCCAAACAAATGGGCTGATCCTTTGTTGAATTGATAACGGATTAAGTTAACATCAGTTTATACTGATTGTGCAAAAACTGAAATGTTTTGTATGGTGATTAATGAATGTGTAAAACATATGAATTTCTGGGTGAACTCCTAGGACTCACTGGTGGACCACTGGCTCCATTCAGGCCTGGGGTCCCTGGGAGTCCGGGTGGCCCTGGAAGTCCCGGGGGTCCCTGCACTCCCGGTTCGCCCTGCTGAGAGACCTTGAGTTACATTTTGCCCTGCTGGAGCAGATCTTGCCACACAGGCCATGCCAACACAACAACCTCACACTACACCGCAAATAACTGCAGGAGGGGGCAGAGAGGAAGGTTAGCTGGGGAGCAAGGCAAGCAGTCATAATGCTAAAGCACAAAGATTTGTCCATGAACTTGATCCCTTATTAAGGGTAAAATATTTCAAATTCCAGGTTCACTTATTAGTTCTTCTGGGGCCGTCTCTGGTCATCTGCTAACTTTGAGCCCTTCTCTATACATGGGATCAAAGTGAACAGAATAACCCTTGGCCCTGGGTAAGGAACTGACTAACTGAACATGCAATATCAGCTGTCTGTGTACATGCAGACCCAATCACATGTGGTCAAAGTCACTGACCAGGAGTCAGTGAACAGCCAGCTAGATCAAACAGGGGTTTGATTACATACTTATTAGTAAGTGTATGTTAACACTAGAATATTTTGCCACAGATGTGGTTATTATGCTGTTTCTTCTCAGTGACTTCTTTTGTTTGGAGAACAAGGTACAGGGAAATGAGGGACACTGATGGTTTTTTTTTGTTTCTGGATCACTGGATTTTTTTCAGGATTCCTAAGAATCTTTGCTGCAGTTTCTTTTAAATAAATAACTAATCTGTGTGTGGTTATTCTGAAGATTGCTCAGCGAGAGCAAGATTACCTCAAGCCAAAGCCAGAAATAAACAAAACAAAGTAAAGAAAGTTTACAATGAGAACAGGATATGAGGAGAATAAATACACCTCAGTGGTTAGCTAAATTTGTCTGGCTGCTACATTTACCAAGTCTGCTTGTTCTTTGTTTCACAGCAAAATAATTTCTGCTACTGATAAAATACATTTCTGGATCGTTACAGGTCAATATTTTCTGGAGAAGACAACTCTGTATGGAAGTATCCATTATCATATAGGTTGCAAGCTTGCTTGGCATGACATGTAATGCGTTAATGCGGTACATTACTTATTTGCACACATGGTCTGACTTAGAAGTTCCTAACACAAAGTCTTGGCTTTACTTCAGTCACACACTGTTACTGTAGGAGAACACACATGTACAGTAGCTCAGGAACAGAGAGTGCTGCCAAGCTTCTATTCTGTGATAATGGAGAACATCCATCCACATTAGACATTCAATTTTATGGTTTTCTATAGTGCAAAATGTGTCCAGATATGATTTATGGCTTTGGGCATGTAAGGTTTACTCAGGTGTTATACATACACACACTGTTATACTGATAATAACATGTGATATTCTACACAATTGGACAGCATTCAGAACTTTATAGAAAAGGAAATCTGCTATATTTTTCTTCATCACAACGGAAATCCCATTATTTAAGATAGTCAGCCTTAATTGGCTGATATTTGATTTATCATGGGAGCAATATAAAAATCTGCCAGCACATTGAGGCTGCCTCACACACATCCTTAAAACATGCAAACATCATTTGGTAACATGCTTTATTGTACCGAGTATATTTATGAATTTCATTACATTCAAAAGAAAATTATTCATTTAAAATTGTATCTAAACACTGCAGCAGTGATTTCGGTGTCTATTCTATACCCATATTGTTATCTAAGGCATCATTTGCATTTATTTTGCACAGCCCAATATCCCTTGAGAAAAAAGTTTTCTGTTCAAATGTTCAACTCGTGTGTCTAAGGCAATAACTGGATGGGCTGGATGACCAACTTTCATGTGAGGGAGTGGAGTTTGTATCCCATAATTCACCAGCAATAAATGTTAGTGTTTTTTGTTTGTTTGGCTTTTTTAACAGTAATTACCACCTCATCATTACTCTTATCCTAACCAACTGTTTTAGTTGTCTATCCTTAATTACTTTATACAATAGTAAAATGACAAAAAAAAACAAAAAAAAAACAAAACTAGTATTTGATGTAAATCAAGATTTTGGAGAATTATCGATTGTTGTGTGTTTTTGTCATATTAGTCATATTGAACAAATATTACATCTGAAATATTCACTTCCAACTTAAATTAGTTTTGTATCTCTTACATATCTGCACATGGTAGAATAGCATATTTTAAGTTGGTTGAAAATGTCACCAATTTCACCAATTCTTTGAGTTTGAAAGATGAGGCAGGTAGGGACCAACAAATAAATACCATAATGGTGCATTGTGGGAAATGTAGGATCCAGCACTTTATATGAATTTGCAGAAGAAATTACTTTATGAATAGACTAGAACTGTAAAATAATAATAATAATAATTTCAAGTTTTAATTATCGTTAATTTTATCTCAGATTAAAGAAAGCTTTAAATAAATGATTGATTCTGTGGATAGCTTGAAAGCTGAAAAACAACAACAGCTTTTTCATTTGATTTACTGTCATGTATTTTTTGACAGAAAGGACCTTTAAATACATAAAGTGAACATCAACATTTAAAAGTAGCAGCAGCCCAAAGCTGGTTAACTGGAGCATGATGGCAGGAAAAAGTTCGAGAGATTTTAGCAACAGATGGCGGCGGCTAGCATGACGGATGGGAAGGGGAGGGGGCAGGTAGAGGGCAGAGAGAATTGTACCTTGAGGCGTTTTAGAATTAGAGGGCTTATTGAGGGCATGTTGCGCACGGTGATGGGCAACATCTGCCGGGGGCAGTCACAAAGCACAGGTGGCCAGCGGTGCAAAAAGGTCGCAGGGTAAAGGTCACCAGGAGGCCAGAGAAAGGAAACAAGGCAGAACCAGAAGAATGAGGGGAGAAAATAGGGATGGGATATGGAGGAAAAAGAGAAATATAACATGAGAGTGGAAAGCAAGGAAATGGGAAGGCAAAGAGAGAAAAAGGAAACAAGGCTGAAGAAAGGAAAGTCAAAAAGAGGCACCAGCACAGCAAACTATGGGCCTGGAGTGGTAAAGGGGATAGTTGATGTACTGTGATGTTTCTTTATTTCAAACTTTAAACAATAAAGTGTAAAATTATTCAAATTTCTTAGACACTGTCAGAGTCGGTTAGTTCCTTATCAGTCAAGCATCCCTTATTCAGGATTTATGTGCATCAATGTCCCCATTGAAAGCAAACCAGGCCCCTAGATTGCAGCTGAGCAGAGGTGGGTGCCAGTCTTGCCACAAAGAGAGTACAGCAGTACAGTTGCAGTGCACATCCAGACTTACTGTGGCCAACTGTCCAACACAGGGCTGTACAATACGCCGTTTCTGTTGAGATGACCAGCATGATCAGATACAAGTTTAGGAGAGGGCGGTACAGGTGAACCCGCTGATAATTACTGTACATTTCCCAACTGACACAAGCAGAACCAGCAGCAATCAACTTGCCTTCTTTCGCTATAGGGTACATATTTCCACAAATTTTATTATGCAAAAGTTTAAGGTAGAGACAATCTTTACCCAGTACTGAAACTCAAAAGAAGTATTCACCACCATTTCTGACTTTAACAAATTTGTCATGCTAAATCAGTTTTGGAATGTACATTGTGTGATTAGTCACAGTATTTCTAAGTAGATCAGTTGAAAGCCAAAAATAATAATCCTATTTGTATGGAAATATATACCGCATGTTATAAGTAAATATAAGTAGGGGTATACATGTAGTAAAAGTAGGCAAGTGTGCTGCTTTGTCTCTCACCATTTCCAGCTATCCACCACATCTGGAAACAGGTTTATATGTCGCTGCCAATATTAAAGTTAAATCAATTAATTTATTCAAATGTAATTTTCCAACTGTGTTAAAGTTAAGTCTTATTCTCATTTTCAAATTTAGGTGACATAATTAAAGTAATGAACTTGTGTACTCCTAAGCATTTTGTCTGCTGTTCTCATGACCTCAAACAGAATCTATATTACATTGTATAAAAAGTTACATTGTTCTGTATTCTACTGTAAATGTTGCTAATAGCAATTGCACTTTTGTTGGTGTTTTATAGTTTTGTCCTGTCAAAAGTTCTTTAGCGTGGCTCATTACAAAATATATTTCAAATTCAACTCTAATCAAATCTAATTAGAATTTACTTTTCATTTGTATCTTGTAAATGGCCATTGAAACTGGAAAACTAAATATTCTTCTGTCAGTAATTTCCATTATTGTAATTTAATGGTGTCATTCACCATGTGCACACACTTAAAAAAAGAAATTCAATTAATTGATTAAATTTCAATATTGGCATCCAGTACTTCGGTAGAGTGTATGATTCACTCTAATCCCAGTAACAATTAAATGTGAGACTATCTGCATTAGCAACTTTGTTACCACAGTGATCTTTTTTTTTTCTTTCGGGTGGAGAGCAGAGGGTTGAGGAGTGCCATGGCTCTAGCACTGCCTCTCTTTGCGGCACGACTTGGTGACACCCCAGCTGAGGGTTATCTACCAGGGTGTTTGGAGGCACCCACAAACCTTCAACATCAGAGCCTGACTGGAGCGCAAGGCTGCCAGGGTTTTCAGTGGAAGATCCTGCACAAAGAGCCCCTGCACACCAGGGAAGTGGTCATTTCAGATAGTGCTGGGGTAATGGCGACAACAAGCCATTATCCAACAACACAAATTTAAGTCATGGCTTGAGAAGTCTGACTTTCAAAAACGACTCAACATGACTCATTTTCTTTTAGAGAGTAAGAAGATCAGTTTGAGTCAGGATATGGTTAACCTATCTTAGCAATAAAGACTGGCTGCAGGGAAAAACAGATGCATGTGAACACAAATGTAAAATAGGAATAGTAATGGTAATTTTTAATTTGAATGTATTGGGGCTATCGCTTGACAAACCTGCACTATATCGAGAAATAAACTATGGTTTGTCAAGGAATAGTTACTAAACAAATCAACCATTAAAAATATTGTCATTTTTACATTTTTCTTGCTGTACAAGTTAAACAAAAAGAGTTGCAGTCTGCTTTATATTATATTATATAGGTTTATCTGTTCTCTTTGAAGAAAACCAGGATCTAATCATGCTGAGTTACATGAACCACCTCATGATTTAAAATGAGATTGATATAAATCTTGTCACAATCAAAGCAAATAAACTACTTTCTATACAACAGATCTGCTTCTGAAATACACAAGAAATATTACAGTGACACCATATGTCTCTGGGGCCTGGAGTGTGAGCTAGGAATGGGGCTCCCATCCCATTCGGGGAGCTCTGAAAGTATATAAAAAATTCAACCGGCATGCAACTTGAACTTGAACTAGAAACATTTCTAAAGAAATTTTGAGTGTGCCTGACTCTGGCCCCGTCGTCCCCATACATTATTACTGACACTGCTCAGCAAATTCAGTACTAGAAAATAAATTTTGAGAGTGACGAGTGGGCTGTTGCTGGGGGTCTGTATTCAAAAAGCACACCTCAAACAGTCATTTTTAACATGTTTATTTAGACACAGGAGCAGCAAGCGCTTACGTGCTAGCAATTAACATTAGCATTTTTAGCTAGCAGTTAGCATTAGCATGTTAACATTAGCATGTTAACGATGATGGACTAGCAGTTAGCATTAGCATGTTAGCATTAACATGTTAGCACTGATGGGCTAGCAGTTAGCATTAGCATGTTAGCATTAGCATTTTAACGCTGATGCGCTAGCAGTTAGCATTAGCATGTTAACATTAGCATGTTAGCATTAGCATTTTACCATTAGCATGTTTACGCTGATGCTCTAGCAGTTAACATTAACATGTTAACATTAGCATGTTAGCATTAGCATGTTAACATTAGCATGTTAGCATTAGCATGTTAACATTAGCATGTTAACATTGATGGGCTAGCAGTTAGCATTACCATGTTAACATTAGCATGTTAGCATTAGCATGTTAGCGCTGATGGGCTAGCAGTTAACATTAGCATGTTAGCATTAGCATTTTACCATTAGCATGTTAGCATTAGCATGTTAGCGCTGATGCGCTAGCCTGTTAGCATTAGTATGTTAGCATTAACATGTTAGCATTAGCATGTTAACATTGGCATTTTAACGCTGAAGCGCTAGCAGTTAGCATTAGTATTTTAGCTGTCTGAGCTGTCTGTGTGTGTTTGTTCTGTGTGTGTGTGTGTGTGTGTGTGTGTGTGTGTGTGTGTGTGTGTGTGCGTCTGCCTGTCTGTCTGCCTGTGTGTGGTGTGTCTGTCTCTCTATCTATGTGTTTGTGTTTGTGAGAGACACGGATAAAATGGCCGACATTAAAAATGTAGTCTTGATAGTCTGATATCATACACAGACTTCAAAAAAAGTTAGTCAAAGGCATGCTTGAGGTTGCCAAGCAACCAGGGTGAGCTGCAGGTCAGAGTAATTAGTCACAGGTGCTGCATGCACTGTCTCTCCCACTGAGATGCACAGTATATGTCTGAATGATCCCCCTCGAAGGTGGCCAAAAAAAACCTATAAGGTATGCCTCAAACCCAAATCTGAAATGACCAGAAGAATGCTCGTCTTGTGTATAATGTCTGTGCCAAGTTTCAGGCGAAAATTGTATAAACTTTGGCCGTAGGAGTCAGAGAAAGCACACGTGCTCCCTGCTCCTTCCAGAAAATTCTATGCTCAAAATAACATGGGAGTATATGAGGCTTTGGTGGGGAGTAGTCGATCAATCAGCCTGTATGGAGCCAAAACTATGTCTGACAGCTTTGGCAGGCGAATGTGAGTGATACAACAAATTTTGCTACGTTTCTATGTAGAAATCGTGTCTGTAGTGGGGCATTTGAGGCCACGGTAGTCAAATCCATTTTATTTTTTCACTGATCGTTCTCTCCACTCTCCACTCTAGCGATGACATCACTCACTCTAGCTCTGGAAAGTTCTCGCAATACACACCCATTCATTTTTTTGCTTCGTTTTTCTGGATTTTTGGCAAAACCGTTTGCCGAAACTCTTAGAAAAGACACATGTCCCGGCCGAGCCGCTCGTTTCGATACCCGTTTTGTGTATATGCGACAAAAACTCTGGGAGGAGTAGCGAACCAAAAAAAGGGCGTAAGAAAAAGTTTAATAATAAGAATAAGCGCGGTGGATAACATATAGTGTGCGCTTTCAGGCACACTCAACTAGAAAACCTACTTTGATCATCTTAGCAGGAGCAGTTTAATAACTGAAAGGTTGAATTACACTGGGAATGGACTTAGCTATATGAAAAAAACCCTTTACACAGGAGACTGTTACTCTTGGCACCCCCTCACACATACTCTTATCAAAACTGACTGTATGATCGAGCAGGCCGCCAGTAATTGCCTTATTTTCTCTCAACTAGCAAAACCCTAGAGACTGTGGCCAAAGAACTGCAGAGCTCTGCATGTGCTATCGTTATGATACAGTACTGTACCGCAGTCGTTTCTCACATTACAAAACTATAGATACAAAGGGTGATAATATTGCACACTGTAGGATGGACAACAACAGGTTCAGTGCATGGCATAATTATATTTACAGTATATTGCAATACAAAAAAGGCAGATTCAAATAATACTTTTCCAAAACATTGATGATAAAGTGGTAACTTTCTGTAATACATTAATGATAAAGAATTAGTTTCTCAATAATGTTTTCTTACCCTGTGTGTGTAGTCTCCACATATGCCCTTGAGAGAAAGAAAAATGTTTTTACATTAATAAGTTATAATCACTTTCAGACGAAAGGGGAAGCCCATTGATTTTACACATGGAAATTATATTACTTGTCATGGGTAGTGCAGTTTAGCCTGTGGACACACCTTAATGTGTTCTGTGGTGGTCTATAACTGCTTTGTTTTGTGAGAAAACAACACAAAACATGATGTCATAGTGATGCCACTAGGGTAATTTCATCTTGTGTGAGGAGACTAGAAATTTATATTACAAAGTCTGAGTTACAAACTGTGGACATTAAAGGACGATTGTGTAGGATTTAGTGGCGACTAGAAACTACTGTGGCCATGAAACACATGAAAGAGTGAATGTTGGGTTAGTTTATTTCTGGGCTACTGTAAAAAAACAAACATTTGCAATGCAAAATTTTGATAAAAATGCATTTCCAAAAACATTCAACATGGCAGACTCATGGCAGGATACCTGCAGCACTTGTAGATACAAAAGTCTCATTCTAAAATAATAAAAATATAGCAAGTCTTATTTCTAGGTGATTTCACACTAATGAAAACATACTAACACTGGAACTTTAAGTTTAAAACACTTAAACAAGCAGGTTAAAAAAAAGAAGTTGGATCTTGCATTATATGGAATACAGGATGCTCACTTTCTCCCCTTTGGGTCCAGGGTCGCCCTAGAAAACAAAACAACACAAGTGAATGAGATATATGACTGGTTTGAAATGAGCAGGTTCTTCTTCATCTGAGGATTGATATCAGCATTCAGAAACTTACTGGGAGTCCTTTAGGGCCACGCTGACCCTGAAACAACAACACAGTCAGTCTTGAATGTGATTGAGGCGTACATTTGGAAAGTAACTAAGATTTAAAAAAAAACAAAAATGGAAAACAAAGTACTCCAACTAACATGAGTGAAATGAGTAAAACTCTCAAGGTAACAATCAAACTGACGAATTAGCGTTTGCGACAACTTGTCCCGCGTGTACCCCGCCTCTTGCCATAAGTCAGCTGGGATAGGCTCCACCCCACCATGACCCTGATGAGGTTAAGCGATTACAGAAAATGAATGGATGGATAGTTTCCCATTATTGGTGTTGGCAAAGGCAACACCAATAATCAGTCATCACTCAAGAAGGGGGTCTAGTAGGACACATCCAGTGCACCCCATAAGCCCAGCAGCTCAAAGTCTCTTTAGAATAGAATAGAATAGAATAGAATAGAATATCTTTATTGTCATTGTCATTGTCATTGTGAAGGCAACAGCATTTACCACTCAAAAAACTTTGCCTAGTGTTAGGCAACTAAAATACTTTAATAGTAAAATAAAATACTCTAAAAACCCTAAAACTAAACTAAAAAAAACTTTAGAGAAAGATGTTAAATAAAATGAGAAATGTCTTTGTAACAAGCTTGAAGCCATCATGTACTTAGAAAATGCTACATTCATGCTTCATCCATCAGCCTGACCTTTATTTTCTATGCTAAAGGACATAAAAAAACACACTTCTTTCTGCCCAGAAACTAAACACTGAACATAAAGTTAGATAGCCTGTGGAAGCTGGAAGTCCACATAGTTGCTTGAGCTCTGTAACAATCAAAAGATAAGTTGTAGAGTAAGTTGTTTTCATATCATTAAGCTCTGAACAAAACTGAAATGGATGATTTTAAAAATGTAGTCCTGCTCTACCTGCAATATGTTCATTGTAAGGCATGGCTAATAAAGAATTCAATGATTGAATGAAGGATAATAAATTAACTATTAATAGTTAATATAGAAGAAAATGCATAAGGCATGTTCTCAAGCCTTGGACCAATTTTTAGTTACCGGTAGTAACATCTAACCCTGACTGAAAGTCAGACAGCACCCATCCTTCTTGACCTTCTTCCTACTGCATTCAACCCATTGTAACCTCATTCACCACTATGTTTTCCTTATGACACCAAATGTTCAGTGCAATTATGATTATATGTTCTTTGGCTTGTTGGTATAAAACTTGTGTAACATGCACAAAATCGATATCCAATGCTCTATGGCCTCAATTAAGTGCTTGATTGGTGGAAATTGAATTATAGTACAACTGATGAAAAATGCTTACCATGTCTCCCTTCACTCCATTTTGTCCCTGTGTGAACATTCAAACAGTGAGTGCAAGTTAAAATAAAATAAGTGAATTAATCTAAACATATCTCCACTTAAAAAAAAACTCCTTAGAAATATCCATAGCATGTTAAACCCCACCCTATCCCCATAATAATAGTCATGACACTCAGAGATTTTATTGCAATAATGACAATCACTTTTAGCTGAATTATGCTCATTATCACAGAAAATCACAGCACTGAAGTACTCAATTACTCTGTTATTTCACTTTTTGACAGGAACTTGGGGAAACTCACAGGCTTGCCATCTAACCCAATTGGACCCTAGGATGAAGGAAGAGAAGGAGATGTTTGAGCACATCTGGAAATTTCTCCACCAGGAAAAGATTATAATACTAGGCATCAGTGGCCTGGGCAGGCTTGTCACAGAACTTGGAAATATCTGTCTTTCAGAACTCCATGTTGGTAAAACTTCTTGACAATTTTTGCAGTGTAAAAAAAAGACTATTGAATATTTGTGCCCGTGCCTGAGTGACTGTGAAATGGTTTTCCAGGTCTGTGTATGACAGTCCTCGATTAACTATGTTACAATGACTTTTCTTTTCATTGTATCCTTGTTTGTTTTTGTCCAAGTCGCTTCACTAGTGTGAAAATCTGGATAGTAACAGATTTTTTAAATTAATTTATAATCAAAAGTTATAATAAAATATAATATATAAAAATATTGTTCAGATCTATATGATATACAGTATGTGCAGCAAAATAAAAGTGAAAATGATTTCTATTAATTTTCAAATAATTTAGTATGATGCGTTGCTTAACTTCAGGGGACAAAAAATGTACTTAAATTGTATTTTGAATATTAAATAAAGAATAAATATTTAGTCATTGGCCATTCAGCATGTGACAGTGTTAATTAAGAACAGTTCATGAACTGAATGCAGATTTACATAGATAAATTAACCAGTCATTAGCATATTACCTAGAACTCAGCTCTTAGTGTATTTACAATCTCCTATCACTATATAGTCAAGAGTAATTTACCAACAAGTAGATCACTATTTGATAATTAGATGTCATGATATATTCCTTACTCATTCCTTGATATTAATAATCATTTTGTGTACTGTAAACTGTAAATTAAAATAAAAAAATTCCACACAAATCATGGTCATGACTTACTGGAAATCCTGGAAACCCTCTTGTTCCAGGTTGTCCCTAAAGAGAAACAGAAAAACAATCAAGGTGTTTGTTGTACCTTTTAAAGACATAAAATAAATCAACTGGAAGTAGATGAGTGAAAGTAGATATAGTTCCCTTCTTGTATCCCCTTGACACAAGCAGTGATAGTAAAGACTACATCAACTATGTGTAAGTGAACTCTCTCTGCACATGAGAAAATTAAATGCTGAAATTGGACACTAAAAAGAAAATAAGACTTGTAATCTAATTAAGATGTACGACTAGGGAGAGAAGGTAAATGAGCTCAATGTGTGTGTCAAAAATGATTAGGCAGCATACTCTGATGGTGACCTGCTTCTTGGACTGGTACAAGACAATTAATACCCCCAGGAAAAGGGATGAATGGAAAATAAAGGAGTAGGGGAAGGTGATTACAAGGAAGAGGTTAAATGACTAATGAAACAGTAGTTACCGGGAATTCTGTCCCTAGGGAGAAAGAAGAAAAAGCGCAACATATGATTTTATAATTTGCCAAAAAAAAAAAAAAATCTTAATCTTAATCTCTTAAATCCTTAAACTCTGTGGTTAAAAGTTCTCAAGGAAAAAAAAGAGTGGGAGTTTTTTTTTTGTCAGACTTGTGAGTTAAGGTTTTTCTTCTTCCACAAATTAATTTTCACACTCAATTTTTGAGCCAACTTGAAAGGAGGGCCTAGAAGTGCTCAGAAAGAAATAGAAAACCTCCATCTGTCACGAAGACCATGAGATGCAGTTGAAGGTCTAGAAAAAGTTAGTAAGTGGGCAACACAAATAATTTCTAAAAGTGCTCAGAAAAATTGAAAAGAGGTCAGCTGATGAAGACCATGAGATGTGGTTAAAAGCTCCAGAATGATTACTTTAGCTAAATACAATTTCCAAGGTCAAGAATAACCTTTCACACTCACCAGCTTACAATTGGAAATGCAATATTATCTAAATTTTGCATTGCAAACAAGCATTATCTATATAGTGTCATGAGATAACTTTTGTTATGATATGGTGCTATATAAATAAAGATGAATTATTTTCCTTAAACAGTTTGTTGCATGTGCTTACAAAGTCATGTGTGCATGTACTATAATACATGTCTAAATATCTGAAATATGACTTCTTCCCAGCCCATAGTCAAGCTGTGAAGTTGAAAACAATTCTCGCAGTGGAAAATATCTTCATACTCATTCGCTTAACCTGATGAAATGATGTGGAAGTCGAGGCACCTGATTCACTTAAACTGTTGTTTAATTGCCTTCTCCCCCTCTCTGAAACTCCATTGTTCCATCTAAAGTCAAAGTCTCTCATGTCAACATACCTGCTGTGGTAAACGGAAGCTTCTAAGTTTTTGTGACTGACTCGCTTTCTTAATTCATGAATTGGCTCTCACTGAATGGAGCTTCCTCCACAGCCTGTTATTCATCAAGCATGCCTATTACTATCCAGGAAGAGCTGGCACGTAGAGGTACAGATTATAATAACCATCAATTAACAAAACAGATGTGCACTCCATTTGAGTTGGCTGGTCTGATGCTGTCTTTACAAGTTGTATATTATGCATATTTTAGCCTCACAAGTTGTATATTATGCAACTAAAACAAAACGTATTTGATAAAACACTAAACTGAGAATTTGGGGTATAAAAGATGGTGTCTGGAGAACGTTACATCAATCCCAGTTGGACCAGGATGGAGTTTCTCACTTTACTTCCTGATAAAACAAGCATGATAAATGACCCAGTTTATGGCCAAATCACAGGTCTAATCCTCCTGGAACATGCTGTTGTTTCTGCACAATCTGTAAATCTACATGATTATTCTATCATTTGTCGTTCTTTCATCCAGTCTGATTAGGATTGGGTTTGGCTAGCCTGACCTAAACCTAAGCCCAGTTACCTACAAAAACCTTGCAAGAGTACATTTTTGTCTCAACAGAACTGAAAAGTCTGTTTGTGTCTAATGAACCTGATGCATTAAGCGGCCAGTGATCTACTAAAACAGTAGCTAATATGATTATACAGTATGAGCACTGATTAAAGAGAAGAGTTTTATTAGGTGTATGGTGAGATGAAATCACTTACAGGAGGTCCTCTAGGTCCAATGATAGAAAGACCTGGCTCTCCTGGTGCTCCCTATAGACAGAAAGAAAGACAAGATGAAAACCATGAAAAACATAGGACAGAGAGAGGATTATGTTTACTTCCTCAGTCACCTCTACATATATTATTAGATAAATTAAGCATATTGATTTTAAATCAAAGTCAAGTCAAATCAAGTTTATATTGTCACACAATGATTCACAGCACAACGTAAAGTGTAATTCTTAGATGCCTTAGGTGAAAATATCTGACAAATAGATAAGAACAAGGTAAATCTAACAATAAAATCTAAACATCAATTAAAAAGATGCAAAAAAATCATCAAACAGTGAAACAATATAACCATCATTATACTGTACAACATTCCGACTACGTTATTCGATTGTACAAGAGGCGTTCAGTGAGTGCCGATATAGAGCACAGCATGGGACCTTAACTACATCCAACTCCACTTCGGTTTTATAAATTCATATGATTAATGGTTGTTAGCTATTTTAGATCACAACAAAAATAACATTTGATTTAAATTATGAATGGTCATCAGAAGAGGGAGGAAAAGAAGCCTGAAGCACAAACCTCCAGATGTGCTCATATGACATCAGCCGGCCGAGACAAATTAGAGAAGAGTAAAAATGAAGCTAACACCGTAAGGCAAACATGGGCTTTGAACAGCTTTCAGATTGGCTACGTCTAAGTCTGTGACTATGTCTGACCGATCAACACCCAATTACTGATATTCAGTACAAAATCATTCCCTCACTCATGTGACATTGCTTTAGTAAATTCAGAAAAAAATATTGAGGATGATTGATGACTACACTGAATGTAAATAGCTATACTGGCAGCAAGTCCATCAACTGGCATCTATTCAACATTCAGTCTACTCAACATTCAGTCTCCTTCCAACACATAAATATCAACAAAAGTACCATTGTTTCAGACAACCGTTTTAGAGATGCATACAAATGGGAACCCCTGGTCATACTAGAGTTCCAACAATGAAGTTGATCTGCACATTCATTCCAAATGAAATAGAAGCTTGGTGATAGGACTTTTGCAGGGTTATTTGGTGAACTGCCCTAGATATCAGACTGCTAGGAGTTTAAAATATGCCATAAACAGGATTATATCATACAAGAGATTAAAAGACTATCTTGAGCTCTCTAACATGTGTCTCTATAATCTGTCTTTCACAAGCCAAATTTAAGTTAGTACTGTCTAAAATACCACCTCTCTAAGAGTTTATTAAAGAGACATATTTGCATTATGAATGCCTAACTTTTTTCTGGCAGTCTACACACAAGCAGAACAACGATATAAAATAGTATAACATAGCTAACAGCCTTCTGTTTTGGACTCAATGACTTGAATTCATGTGTCAAAATTCAACTCTATGCAAAAGATTTGCATGGATTTACTTTGCTTGTGTGAGGAAATCTCTCAATGCAATCATTCAGAATTTTGCTTAAATTTTAGCTGTTCTGCGACCCTGCATCCTCACATTGGGACATTAGATTTTGGCTTCCCTGCACCAGAATTCTTTATTTTGCTCAACGTAGACCTGTTCTCATTCAGGAACATTTACTGAGTGATCAGAGAAGCACAATACACAAAAAAAATGAGAAGACAAGATGGCGGCCATATCAGCAACATACAACATTGTATGTACAACATACAAAGACAAGGTACTAATCCTCATCCAATTTTACAGTTGAAACTTGTTTCTATGCTTATAAGTGTCTGTAGCTTGAAATGGCATACACATTTGACAAATTCTAACAATAGTAACAAGCTACAACACAGCTTAACTTGAAGTACACATGTGGACATTGGGACTTTGTTCATGCAAACTGCACCTGTGAAAAAGTAAGGAAACAGCTAGTGAAGATATGGGAAGAAACAATTAATTAGCTATTGCTTGTAGTTCAAATTAGTCTACATTGATTTTTATTCTTATGTAATTCATTCTAGGGAGCATTACTCTGTCAAGAGCAGAGCAGTGTTAATTTCGTCAGACAAGCTGAGACTAAATATGTTCGTCAACGAGCCTTTTTCCCTTGACGAAGACGAGACGATGACGAGATGATACAATGTTCTAAAAACACTGACGAAAAATGTGCCAATGTGGGTTTTTGTTGACGAACACTGCACCTGTGGCTTGAAAACAAACAGCATGCAGGAGAAACACGGTGTACGGACAGCGCAATCTAGAGCATGAAACGGACCTTAGAAGTCGATCAGGCCCAACCCGGCCCGGGCCTGGTAGAATTCGACCCGAGCCCAGCTGGGCCCGTTTTGATTGACAGCTTTGTAGAGCCCGAACCCGTTTGCAGCCTGGCGTTATTAAAATGTGCGCATATGGCATAACAGTCAAGAATGAGTCTAGCCTCCCCATTTGTGCTAAACACTAACAGTGATGGACTCATCTTAATTCTAACATTTTAGTAGATGCAACTGGCATAAAATCAATTTATTTATATTGAAATTTAACATTTGCATGTAGAAGATGACAGAACATTTCATAATAGAGTGTACCTGCTATTACCTGCCATTTCTTAAAAAATTAAATCAAGTGCATATTAAGTGTGTATTGAAACAACAGACAAGACACTTAGCAAAGTTGCATTGAAGATGAATTCATTCAATTCAATTCAATCAAGACATTTAATCAATATGTTAGCTGTGGAACACAAGTGAACTGGAATTAATAAACAAAAAAATATTCCTGAAATAAATAGTGTTACGGGCGCCGCTGGCTGCCGTTTAGTATTTATTGTGTTGCCCAGGCAAAACCGACTGTGTAATCCCCTGTCGAGGATTGGTCCCCAGTGTTGGAGCTAAAACCGCCTTCCTGAGCGCTGTCCCCTGTCAGCTGGTTGATGTGGCTGTGGTTTGCCCAATCGGAGTCTACCATCAATCCCAGATCCAGTTTAAATAGACTGGGCGTTCTTAGTTTATGGAGGCTTTGTGTGTTTTGTGATATTTAGAAGCTCGCCCGTATTTTGTGATTTGTGAAGGTTGGTGCAGGAACTTCTGGGATTGGGCAGGGTTTAGTTTGATTTAGTGACTGATTACTCATGAAGAGATTTTTTGTTAGATTCATTAGATTTAGGGGTGCTGTTTTCAATGTTTTTTGGTTATTGATAAAAGTAGTTAGATAAGTGAGGTTTTTGTTCAAAGTGACTAAGTATAAAATAGGCTCTGTTAGAGTTCTCCTTTTGTTATATTTATTTTTTCTTTTAAACAGCACTCGTGCACCCTTTTTGTTCCATTTTTCCTCACCACCTTTTGTTAAAGTAAGAAAATAAACTGACAAACCTGGGACAGGTGTAATTTTTCGTATTATTTCTTATCCCTTTCTATGTTACGGCTCACCAAATGAGCCGGGTCGTAACAACAGAAAAAGACTAAAATGTTTTGACTAAAACTGGACTAAAAAAACGTGTTTTTTTATTTTTTATTTTGAGACTTTAAGTCAACTAAAATATGACTATATAACAAAAATAATTTGTGAAAGACTAAAAGTGACTAAGACTAAGAATGAACTTTGGAAGACTAAGACTAAATTGAAAAATGAGTGACAAAATTAAAACTGGAGCAGAGACATTGCTTAATGCAATCATAGGTGTCAGATGTGGAGGATTAGTCAGATGTAGATGACCCAGAAGATATTCCACCCTAGCAGAGCAGTGATGACGATAGTGAACCACCGAATGTGCAGACAGACAGATGTCAAGAAAAGTTTTGATGTTGAGGCAGGAAGATATTGAGAGTCATGCTGTGGGATCCAAAGGACGTTGGACTAAACGTCAATGTAGTAATCCTGGAGTGGTACAACCAGGTCACGAGGAGCCAAGACCTGATTTTGATGCATGCTACCAAGTGACCATGAGAGAGCAATGAAGAGGCGTCTCAGCATCAGTTACTACGGGAGATGGGAAGGTGTGTGTTGTGAGGTGGTATGACAACAAACCGGTTTTGATGCTTTCCGTTGTTCGTGCTGAAGAGCCATTAGACACCTGCCAGCGATGGTGCAAGAAAGAAAAGCATTACTTGACCAAGCATGGCACCTTGAACCTGAAAAGCTGAATGTGTTGGAGAGAAAAATGCTGCTCTGGGAAATCTTGTGTCCAATGCAAGAGATTCACTGTGTTCTGCTGCTTGCAAATTGAATGCAACTGTAGAGAATTTCAGAGTTACAAGCAAATGGAAAAGGAATACCCATGGGAGAAAATCCATATCAGTGTTAGGAATGTGGAGAAAGTCCATGGTGCTGTACAAACAGTCTTTGGATTTGGTGCAAAATAATTGATTTGCCCTGTGACAGTGGCAATATTAATATTAAGGCCAGACTGGCCCAACTCAGGTTTCAAGGACTCCTTTATTAGCATCTCTCCTCCTGAAGGTAAACCCTATCAAAAGGACATACATCAAAAAGAAATGTGTTTCTAAATATTTCTGAACCCCAAGGAAGGAAGCCAAGGATTTGTCTTCTCACTCTTGGTTTGATAGCAGATGTATCACAATTGGCCAAAAGGGATAGGTAATTATGGAAAAAGAGGGTTCAAGTCATCTAGGGATGTTTTCATTTACTTCTTGGTTTTCTACAGAATCCATAGAGTCAACAAGTGAAAATCTACAGCTACACTGTGCAGAGATTTCCTTAGTTAAAACCAGAGGCCCGTTGCACAAAAGTAGGATTAAGACATCCAGGATAAGTGACTGAGCTGAGCTCAATGAATCTAAAACAAGAGCATCCAGGCTTAATTGGTTGCACAAAGACCATGCCAGGATGAGCAGACATGGATTCATCAAGCCAGGTGAAACCTATCCTGGATAAGTGCGCACTCGCGGCTCCCTCAGATAGACCCCGCCACCAATTCACTGATTCGCCATGGCAAGTAGAGCGGCTTACTTTTCCCCGTCGGAGGCAGAAATCGTCATGGAGGCATACGAGGAGGTAAAAGACATAATAAAAATTAAAAAAACACCGCCACAGTGATAAAGCAAAGAGAAAAAGCATGGCAAAGTATTGCTGACAGCCTGAATGTGTAAGTAGTACACAATTACACACTCAACACTCCACTGAAACATCACAATTACAATCCAAATAGTTAATTCACATCTCCAATAACGCAGTTGTACTCTGAAACGTTTAAATAATGACAGTGGGTGATATGTTATGTGATAACAATGTGTAGTGGGCAGTGGGCAACTATTGGTTTCCATTTGTGGTGACTGCTGACTGAGATAAGGGGTGAGATTAAATAGATCCTGGAACTTAGCCTGGTCTGGAGCAGGCTAGCTCGACAGAATAAATCTCCATGGTAACTAATACCATAACATATCGTACTGCCCCCTATCCAGTTTTGTGCAACGGGCCCCAGGACTCATTCATACACAGAAATAAAGCCAAGTGCTGGACATAACTGAGACTGCTTGTTTCAGTTTCTGTCTTAATTCCTTCTAATATACTTTTTGTTGAGGCCAAAAACAGAAGAGTTTCTTCTTCTTCTTCTTCTTCAACCTGATGCACCCTATGTCATCATAATGCGCCATGATAGATTTTCCGCCATCTTGGATGTTGTTGTAAGTGAAACAAAGTTTTCAGCAGTCGCAGATTTTGACCAGTTCTCACGAAAATCGGCAGACTATCTTCAGACCAATCTGCACAAAACTTAGGAGATGGATTTTTCAATTTCGACTTTGTTTGCCCGCTTCAGCCAATCAAAACCAGTGGCGAAGGCGCCGATATCGATGTGAGCTCATATCTCAGGAACGCTTTGGCGAAACAAAACCAAATTTGATGCCATGCTTCGAGGCTCTGTGCAGGAAAGAAATTTGGTGTCATTTGGTCTCAAGGGGGCGCTGTAATTAGCAAAACATTGTTGTTGTTCATATCTCTTGATTATTTTAAATGAAATTGTGATATCCGCAAATACTGTAGGTTGCCTCACTAATATGTCATGCTAACTTTTCATGTTAGTCAATGGCCATTGGTGGCAATGCCGCCAAACATGAAGTAGGCTCATATCTCCATATATTCAAAGTTTCATTCAATATATTCAAAGGTTTAATTAAACCTTGAATATATGGAATGAAGTCTGAGTATATTGAATGAAACCTTGAATATATTGACTGATGTCAGACTTCACGGCATCTTGTGTAACATGTGGATGCAATAGCTAAAAGTGAGTGACAACGAGTCAGTCTGCTCACAATCTCGTTGCAGCAATATTAAACTATGAGGACATCATTACACTGCGTGTACGGGCCAAAATCCCGCCGATACCCCTGACCAATACCGTTTTTCTGACAAGGAAGTTCGCTCCTTTTTTTAATCGTGGCAGACATAAAACAGGCCAGGCAGCTGTTTATCAGGCCAACCTCAGCATGCCTTCAACCTCACAGGAGTGCCCCACAACACCCAGTGTACAATCTCCACCCGTACACAAGAAAGGGCCCAAGACACTGTATGGTTAGCTTGGTATAGTTTTCAGGTGATTTAATGAAGGTAAAACACAGTGAATGGCCGTGCGTAATGGAACTGCGCTCTGACGCGGCACTTCTCCGGGACTGGAGGAGCTGCTGCGGCTACAGGGATTTCATGAACTGAAAGAAAGAGAAGCTCTTCATATATTGTTTAGATACAATAAGAATCACCCACATTCATAGACCAATGCAGGGTGAATATTTAGTTTAGTATTGAAAGTATTTTATGATCCATGACACATTGTCAGCATTGGGCACGTTACTCACACAGTGGACAAGATGCAGACAAATGCATAATGAGATTATGGCGAAACTTTATGCCTGTTGTAGGCCTGCCACGGTTAAAAATTGAGCGAACTTTTTCGGGCGGATTTCGGCACACATTTGCCAGTGTATTTATCATGTCCTCATTGCTTAATATCGCTGCAACGAGACCTTGTCTTTCGCTTTTACAGAGTGTTACACAAGATGGCTGCAGGCACTGCGCGAAGTCTGACGTCAGTGAAGTTCTATTCAATATATTCAAGATTTCATTCCATATATTCAGACTTCATTCAATAAATTCAAGGTTTCATTTCATATATTCAGACTTCATTCAATATATACAAACACACACACACACACACACACTACGGCATGCAAGGAAATTAAACCTTTGAATATATTGAATGAAGTCTGACTATATTGAATGAAGTCTGAATATATGGAATGAAACTTTGTCAGACTTCACGGCATCTTGTGTAACGTGTGGATGCTATAGCTAAAAGTGAGTGACAACGAGTCAGTCCGTTCTTAGTCAGTTCTTATTGTTTAGATACAATAAGAATCATCCACATTAATAGACCAATGCAGGGTCAGCTTTGGTCACGTTACTCACACAGCAGACTGCGGACAGACAGACAAAGGCATAATGAGATCATGCCTTACTGTATTGGGGCACTCCTGAGAGGTGGAGGGCATGCTCAGGTTGGCCCAATAAGCAGCTGATTGGCCTGTTGTAGGCCTGCCACGGTTAGAAATTGAGCTAACTTCTTTGTCAGAAGTACGGGCAGGGTATTGGGCAGTGGTATCGGGAGGATTTTGAAGTCTGACGTCAGTCAAGTTTCATACAATATATTCAAAGGTCCATTCAATATATTCAAAGGTTCATTCCATATATTCAAGGTTTCATTCCATATATTCAGATTTCATTCAATATATTCAAGATTTCATTCCATATATTCAGATTTCATTCAGTATATTCAAGGTTTCATTCAATATATTCAGACCATTCAATATATTCAAAGGTTTAATTTCCTGAACGACATGCCACACACACACACACACACACACACACATATACATATATAATAAAAATATACTTAGCTAAATATATAAAGTAAACAGTAGACAGTAAACAATAAACTCTTCACAGTAAATAATAACATATACTGAGGACTGTGTATGGCACATGTATTATTGTACAGTGGATACATGACCAGTTATGTAATAAGATTGACTCAAATTAGCAGTAAATTAAAATATTGCACTTAAACGATTGATGAGGTTATTGCACAAAGAAAGAAAGAAAGAAGAAGAGTGTCCAGATTATTATTGCACAGTGAGTAACTACCACTCCTTCCCTTCTGTCTTCTTTACTCTATTTTCTCCTCCCCCCAAGTGAGGCATTGTAGAGCCTGATGGCATGAGGTACAAAGGAGTTCTTGAGTCTGTTTGTCCTACACTTGGGAAGGAGCAGCCATCCACTAAACAGGCTCATCTGGTTGCTAATGACGGTATGCAGGGGGTGGCTGGCATTGTCAATAATGTCCAATAATGTTTGTCTAGTGTCCTCCTCTACCTTTCTAGTTCTAGTTTTAGCTTTCATACAGCTGATATATGGGGTCATTGTGATTGCTTTAGCAAATGTGGAGAGACAGTTTTAAAGTGTTCAAATCCAACATTTGAACATTGCAACATACTTGCAACATATTGCAACAGCATGCATATGCAATATGCATATTTTGGCTCTATGTGCAATAAACTCAATGTAACCCCCCTACATTTAAGTTCATTTGCATTGATGAACTTAAAATCAACCCCTAATAAACTGCAGCAGATAGAGTGACATCAAGTACAGATTTTGATTTTTATGTTCCTGTACTGCTGATGTTGGCAGATACTGCATGTTTACCATCTCTGTTGACACACTTTTGCAATTCATGAACCCAAGTGGGATATATCACAACCGAAAGTGAAATTTGTCTTACATGTGATCTCCAACTTGAGGCCAATATCAATCTCTTCTCTCCCAGTTGGCAGCTCATATTTATGGTAACTTCAACATGACAAAGAGCTAGGATTTAACTGT
This sequence comes from Larimichthys polyactis, assembly GCA_018985215.1. Classification (NCBI taxonomy): domain Eukaryota; kingdom Metazoa; phylum Chordata; class Actinopteri; family Sciaenidae; genus Larimichthys; species Larimichthys polyactis. Next base: position 129,047 of record JAFMOB010000045.1, read on the forward strand.
TGCACAATGCACCACTAACAATATTTAACTCAGTATATAACTCTGTTCATTTTGAGAATCTCCTCATGTTCTCTGCAGTGGCCTCTAAAAATGTCTCCCCACTTTCTATGGGGAGTCTTAAATTAGAACTTTCAGACGCTTATGTGACAAATCGTTACTATTGTGTTTCATGGTGTAAAGAGTTCAGGTAATACAACCAGGGTGGGAAACCATTCACATAATGTGACTCACATGCTGTTTGAAAATACAGTCCATGATATAAATCACATGCTACCTGTACACACAATGCACTGCTCTGCGTTTCTAACCACCAACACCACCACCCACTAACTCGCATTTTAGGAATGACTGAAATGACAGCCTATTTATATTTCATTGTTTTTGCTAAGACTCATACTACTTTATTTGTTACAGTTTATCGAGCTCCAGGTCCTTATTCTGAATTTTTATCTGAATTTGCAGAATTTGCATCAGGCTTGACCCTAAAAACAGATAAAGTAATTATTGTAGGTGATTTTAACATTCATGTAGACAACCACAATGATAGTCTTAGTACTGCGTTTATCTCTTTATTAGACTCAATTGGCTTTTGTCAAAGTGTAAATAAACCGACTCATTGTCTGAACCACACTCTTGATCTTGTTCTCTCATATGGCATTGAAATTGATAATCTAATAGTCTTTCCACAGAATCCTCTTCTGTCTGACCATTTTTTAATAACCTTTGAGTTCATACTACCGGACTATAAGCCTTTGTGTAGAAACTTCTAGAGCAGATGTTTATCTGATAGTGCTGTAGCCAAATTTAAGGAAGTGATTCCTTCAGCATTGAATTCAATGCCATGTCTAACTGTAACAGAGGACTTGTCTGCTTCCTTTAGTCCCTCACAAATAGACCATCTTGTTGATAGTATTACAGGCTCATTACGGACAACTCTAGACTCTATTGCACCTCTGAAAAAGAAGACAATTAAACAAAGAAGGCTAGCACCATGGTATAGCCAGCAGACTCGTAAATTAAAGCAAGAGGCACGTAAATCTGAACGCAAATGGCGTGCCACTAAACTGGAAGAATCTCATCTAGTCTGGCAAGATAATCTCAAAACATACAGGAAGGCTCTCCGTAATGCCAGAGCAGCCTACTACTCTTCATTAATAGAGGAGAATAAGAACAACCCCAGATTTCTCTTCAGCACTGTAGCCAGGCTAACAGAGAATCACAGCTCTACTGAACCATCTATTCCTTTAGGTCTAAGTAGCAATGACTTCATGAGCTTCTTTAATGATAAGATTATAACTATTAGAGACAAAATTAATCACCTCTTGCCCTCAACAGGCATTGATCTGCATTCTGATGCAGCAAGTTTGGAAACAGCTGTAAAACCTGATATGTATTTAGACTGTTTTTCTCCCATCGACCTTCATCAAATAACTTTAATCATTTCTGCAGCTAAGCCGTCAACCTGTCTCTTAGACCCCATCCCAACCAGGCTGCTCAAGGATGTTTTACCTCTAGTTAGTCATTCTTTATTGGATACGATTAATCTGTCTTTATTATCAGGATATGTTCCACAGTCCTTTAAGGTAGCTGTAATTAAACCTCTTCTTAAAAAGCCCACTCTAGACCCAGAGGTCTTAGCCAACTACAGACCGATATCAAACCTTCCCTTTCCGTCTAAGATACTTGAGAAAGCTGTAGCTAATCAGCTGTGTGACTTTCTCCATAACAATAGTCTATTTGAGGATTTTCAGTCAGGATTTAGAGTGCATCATAGCACAGAGTCCGCATTAGTCAAAGTTACAAATGACCTCTTAATGGCATCAGACAAAGGACTCATCTCTGTACTTGTCCTGTTAGATCTTAGTGCTGCATTTGACACCATTGACCAGCAAATTCTTTTACAGAGACTAGAACATCAAATCGGCATTAAAGGAACCGCCCTAAGCTGGTTTAAATCGTATTTCTTAGATCGATCTCAGTTTGTTCACGTCAATGATGAATCCTCCATGCATACCAAAGTTTGTCATGGAGTCGCACAAGGTTCTGTACTAGGACCACTTCTATTTAGTTTATATATGCTTCCTTTAGGGAACATTATTAGGAATTACTCTATCAATTTTCATTGTTATGCTGACGACACCCAATTATATTTATCGATCAAGCCTGATGCAACCAATCAGTTAACTAAACTCCAAGTATGCCTTAAGGATATAAAAAGTTGGATGACCTACAATTTTTTGATGTTAAATTCAGACAAAACTGAAGTTCTTGTAATTGGACCCAAACACCTCAGAAACTCTCTTTCTAGAGACTTAGTTACTTTAGATGGGATCACCCTGGCCTCCAGCTCCACTGTAAAGAATCTTGGAGTTGTCTTTGATCAGGATTTGTCCTTTAACGTCCACATAAAACAAATTTCGAGGACGGCATTCTTCCACTTACGTAACATCGCTAAAATCAGACGCATTGTCTCTCAAGCGGATGCAGAAAAACTAGTCCACACATTTTTTACTTCAAGGCTGGACTATTGTAACTCTTTGTTATCAGGCTCTAAGTCTCTTAGGATTTGGCAGTTAATTCAGAATGCTGCTGCACGTGTTCCGACAGGAACCAAGATCAGAGATCACATCTCTCCCATTTTGGCTTCCTTGCATTGGCTACCTATTAAATCTAGAATAGAATTTAAAATTCTTCTCCTTACTTACAAATCTCTTCATGGTCAGGCAACATCATATCTAAAAGAGCTCATAATACCTTACTATCCCTCTAGAACACTGCGCTCTCAGGACGATGGGTTCCTTGTGGTTCCTATAGTCTCCAAAAGTAGATTTGGAGCCAGAGCTTTCAGCTATCAGGCCCCTCTTCTGTGGAACAAACTACCATTCTGGGTTCGGGAGGCAGACACGGTCAACACTTTTAAGAATAGACTTAAGACTTTCCTTTTTGATAAAGCCTATAGTTAGGGCTGGCTCAGGTCATCCCTTAGTTATGCTTCCATAGGATTTGATTGCCGGGGGGCAAGTTTTTCCTCACTCGAACCGAGGGTCTAAGGACAGAGGGTGTCACTCCCTGTACAGATTGTAAAGCCCTCTGAGGCAAATGTATTTTGTGACTTTGGGCTATACAAATAAAATTGATTTTTATTTTATTTTATTTACTTGCGCTGATTTAAGCAGACTTGGTTGACCATAGATGACCAAAGTGACAAAGGACAAACCAAAAGCAGAAAATCATAGGATAAAGTTTGTCTTTGACTGGTGCTACCAGTGCTACTTTTAAATTGCATACTGCTATGGCACATACTCCTAAACTTACCTTATCCCCTGCTTGTCCCTTTAAGCCCTGGGATCAGTCACAGCAGACACAGTCGCATGCAAAAAGGTGTGAAAAGGAGAGACACAAGAAAGAGAGGAACCAGTTTTAGAGACATGGAGAGGGTTCGGGTCATGCATCATCCTTAAGACTAGTGGGGAGGTGATGAAAAATCTATGGAAAGCTTTATGTCTAAGTTGAGTGGAGCTAAGTAAAAGCTAAGGCCTCAGTGTGCTTTAAAAAAACTGCTTGTTAGATCAGCTAACACTGAAACAGTGGAATCAGGGTTCCAACTAATTTTAGGCAGTTTTTTTTATTATTCATAATTTTCATCACAAGTGCAACATTAGTTACTTTCAAAGAAAGAATGTGCAGAAAAGGGAGGGAAATAGGAAAGGGCGCATTAAAGTGTGAGGGAGAAAAATATAAAACAAAACAAAGGGTATAGCCTCTGCAGAGTTACCGACACACGTTTTAATAAGCACGCGCGGAGACAACGCTCATCCAAGTCATTTATTGAACATAAATCTCCGATTGACTTTCAAAACTTATAAAACAAAATTAAACGAGTAACTTAACAAGCAAGTCTGTCTGTGGGAGGCGCATTACAGACGTCACCATCAGGTTGAAATAAAATAAACATTTCTCACCTTTATAAATTTTAAAAACTAGGATGATAATTTCCTTCATAATAATATCTTTAATAAATAAAAAATACAACAATTAACTGAAACCAAGTTTATATATTTTCTAAATATATATCTCCAGGATTCAATATGGCTCCAACACTAACCTTCCCCATAGTGCCCCAACCACCTGACCCATATATATCCATCAATGGAGACCAAATTCAAAAGTTTTGCTGAAGTTCTACAACTGGACTTGATTTGGGACCTAGCAGACGATGCCGAACATATGTTGTCTCTGCAGTTTTTCTCCAGAAAATTGAGTTTGTTTGGTGATTGCTCCCTTAATTGGTTAGTAGTTGGTACAACTATGTTCATGTAAAGCATACTGAGACCTTAACGATTGCTGTGTGGTAAAGAGCTACATGGAACCTGAGAAGAAATACAGCAAGTGCAACATCAAGATGGACTTTTCTAACACACAATCAAATAAGGGTTAAATAATGTCACTTCACTTCCTCTGAAAGGGGTCTGAGTGAAACATATCTCTATTCGGAGGGTAGAGTTAGACTGACCTGTCAGTTAGCCAATACTTTTTATTTAATGAGACATAAACAGGTCAATGTAACTTTTTACATATTTCAGAAATGTTTGTGGTTCATAAATATATCTGGTGTTAAATCTCAATAAAGCTCAAATTCTATGAAATATGGCCACATCCAAAAGAAATGTTCAAAACTACTCAAATGAATTGTGTGGTAACCCTTTAAAGCACATAATGTTAACTCTACAGTAATTAAATACCAAAGTGAAAGTGATTTTGTAATAAGTGGTTATACTTCTAACTACAGCCTGGATGGACTGAGAGGAAAATCAAGCACAAACTGTCTTAAAAAACACAGCAACATGTAATGACTATATAATGTACACACGAATAGAGGCGCATTGCCAGTATCACATGGTATGCATGTTCATCATCGCTATGTTTAAGATGATTCTCCACCATCAAGACTTTACACATGTGGAGTAGATACAACACACTACCAATGTCTGGGGAGAGGGAGATATAAATCAACAGTCTTCACAAACCCACTAAGAGCTGAAGTCTAATCACCTAAAATAAGTTAAATCACCAGTGGGATGGACAATAGGTGTGCAGGGGCACTGTTTTCCTTAGAGCTGATATGTTGCTTTAGTCATTGGCCATGTCATAATGATTGTAATCACTATCATATATGTGCTTGATTTACAAACTGAAGTCACTCACCATTCTTCCAGGAATTCCCATACTTCCTTTGTCACCCTATTGACCAATGCAAATTCAGAAGGAATAGAGGTCATTAAGATGGTTAGATTGAAGACTGAAGTGAACTCTTAAAGGGATACTATGACATAGAGACTTAACATTTCTTTCCTGTGATACATAATAAGAACAGCAATTGCTAGACATCACTCTCATTGCTTTGTTAGCACTGTTAGAATTGATCACTGGACCCAACGGATGCTACTACTGATAAAGAGACACTAATACTAAGTATGCAGAGTTTGCAAAAGCTTCTAATGCAATGGTATCCATTTAAGGGATGGAATCATTAATGATGAGAGGGCTTAGTCACTTAACCCCATGCCATGCCTAATGTTAAGAATAGAAACAAGCATTGCACCATACTGTGATGGAGGGAAAACAAACAAAAAACACTTCATGCAGCTATGCCTAACCCAAGATAATCCTGATATTTTGAGATGTTATAATAATCCAGCATCTTTATTCACACGTCATACCGTATCATACACTTCTGTGTGTTTCAATCTTCTTTCAAACCTTTCTTTCAACTTCAATCCTTTTTAATACATCTCCCCTTGCCTTTGATATTATAGACTGCAACATCTTATTACTAACAGTTCAAGTTCTACAGCAGCTTTCTGACAATGTGTAAAGATATCACAAGTCAGAATAAACACCTTTTACGAACAGGAGTTAAGCTATGTGATTCCTGGTTTAGTCCCCTTGTGGTTACCTTACTTTGCTGCTGTCAAATAATACTGATTTAGATTTCTGTGAGGATTTATCTTGTCAGTTGTTGTGTAAATAACATTTATTGTATGTCTATCTGTCCTGCTGCCTCTCTTCCTGAGGGTTCTCGCTTTAATTACCCATGAACGGTAATTTTTACGTCTTTTTTTCTCATCTGAAGTTTTAGTCATTAATTTAATCTGAGATTCCACATGGGGCATTTTTCACAACAGCTCTGTTTGAAGTGACTGTCTGGTGGTTGCATCAGATGTTGGAACGACTCATGTTGATGTCTGAATTAAATGGGAACTGCAAATTTTCTTCCTGAATAACAAACCTGTTTGCCTAAGGGCTGGTGTTAGCTGCTAGGACATGTCACAGAATGTTATAACAACCATTAGTGTTAATGAAGATAAAGGCGATGCCTGATTTTCACATTTCAGTCAAAATAAGACCACCCCTCATCTCATTTTAGCAGTCTGAATCTGAAGCAGTTTTCATTCCTAGTACATGTGCTGATATATGTGATAATATGTGCCATATTTTGTAAATACTATCAGGCAACTCCCCTGATTTAAGTGATTTAAGTCCCCCCCCCCACCCCACCCCGTCCCCCCAACCCACCCCGACCCAGCCACCCACCCAGCTAGCCAGCCAGCCAGCCACCCACACACACACACACCTATGTCACAAGTAGTTGTGATACAGTTTTGCAGTTAAAGGCACATATCTAATTCATTTCATTCTTAAATTGCAAGTCAGTAGCCAAGGAGTTAGTATTACAGGAATACTGCACAGAGTTTATATCCACCTGCATGTGGAGAAGTCTGTCTGTGTGTGTGTGTGTGTGTGTGTGTGTGTGTGTTTGAGGTTAGAAGGGAATAATGTGTTTATGATTCATCCACCATAACCGTCAGGTCTGCCCCCTTTGGTTATAAAGACTTATACATTATGTAAAACACTACTTTTGATTTTCAATTCTAACAGATCATCTTTCCAAAAAAGAAAACCACATCCTCTTTCCCTCATTTAGTCAAAGACTGCTGGTAATTTCATTTCCTGCTGTTTGATGGGTGTAATCAATCATGAATCCTGAAAGGAATCTCTTTCTCAAAGGAAGAAATGGGGGCTTTACTGGTTGTAGAGGGCCAACGGTAGGGATGGCCACCTGTTGTCATGATAGGAACCATGTTGGTTTGACATGCTGAGGATGCTAATTCAACAGAGAGAGAAGGGTAAAGGCGTATTCAGACAGGATCCTGCACTGTGGTGAAAACATAGGTTTTTCCACTCATTTGGGTGGGAGTATTCCATTTTGGCTGTGGTGGTGTGGGCCACCGGCATCCCGGCCAAAAAAAGCAGCGATATGAGTTGAGTTGGATCTAACTTTTAAGAAAAACACATCCTGACATCACGCTGTGGCCGCCAATCAGACACAAAGAAGTTTCAATTGTTTTATGTCCGATTGAGAAAAAGAGACAGAAAAAGGGAGAGCGAGCAAGCTTTGCTCAAGAGAGATGGACAGTGAAAGAGAGGATGAGCTGCTTATTCAGCAAAATAAAATCTCCTGATTGTTTCACAACGATTACGTGCAACTCAATTTGCCACAGTGCCCGAACCTGTCTGAATGCCACCTCAGACCAAAGAGGAAAGAGAGCTAGAGATGACAAAACAGAAGCAGATTTGTTTAGAGAGATTAAATAAGCATCACATTCGAGGTGGAGTAGAAATAAGGACAAACTAAACTAAAACAGCCAAGAGGCCATGGCAAAATTCAGCCAATAGCTTGTGGTGTTATGACTAGATAGGGGTTATGGGTAGATTAGGGTTTAAAAGCTATAAGCACTCAGTTCCAGTGCTGTACTGACATCTGCCATGTTGAATGTATCTGGATGGTTTAATGCAGTGGTCCCCAACCACCGGGCCGCGGACCGGTACCGGTCCATGGGTCATTTAGTACCGGGCCGCACAGAAATATATATTATAATATATTGATGTTTCATTTTAAAAAATGGCCGGATTCTTTCCCAATTACATCCGTCTGTGCCTCTTGACACACGTTAAGACAGGTCAAGACGCTCGTCTCGGTCACGTGATACGTTACCCCAGTTAAGCCCTCAAAGCTAGCAAAAATGAGTAAAAAACAAACGTCTTTGGAAAGCTTCTTCAGCGACCAAAACTAAACTATGGATAGACTGGACATAAGGAACACACTTCGGGTGTCATTGTCTCCTATTACTCCTAGATGGGGCCGGTTTGTTGCGGAGAAAAAAGCTCAGGGCTGCCACTAATTCAGCGTAATGGTGAGTTGTATTTTTATGCACTTTATATTTGTTTTTATGCCGGTCGCATCATTTTATTTTGTCGTATTTACCCCCCACACCTTGAAGGCCGGTCCGTGAAAATATTGTCTTACATGAGACCGGTCCGTGGCGCAGAAAAGGTTGGGGACTGCTGGTTTAATGGATGGTAAAGCACCAATGGTTCAGGTGATGCCTGACTACCAAGTGTTCTTCTAATCTAAACTTAGTGTGAACTCTTGCTTCTGGAGACAATGTCTCCCCAGTCTAATATTATGTCATGTTATGAGCGTTTAATGTTAAGAAAAATTTGTGTGTTCTGTCTGTTTGCCTTCCTGCAACCCTGATGCTGGTTGTGTGCTCAATGGTCATGTCTTCACCTGACCCAGGCCTGCATACATGGATAATACTGCTGCATTTATTGTTCTTTTAGGCTTGTTCATCCATCTCTCTGCATACTTTGATGCAACTAATTTACATTTTTGTGTTCTGTGAATGGCATGTATGTGTTGTGTATATTCACCTTCCTCAATTCAACTGTAATATTTGTTTCATGTTTTTCACTGTTGATCCAGAACAGAAAAGCAACAAAAAATGTTTGCATTTATCTTAGAATTACTGATAAGCTATGATAAAATATATTCAGGTAGATTACACCTAACCCCTAACCCTTTTACATAAAAAAAAGTAATACAGGCAAATGCACTATTTTTTGTGCTAACTACAAAACAAATTACTGTGGCTGTCAAAATGGTATAAGTATTACACAATTTGATAACCCACTATAGGCTATCTGTCATATACCAACCAGACTGAGTAAGGCTGTGCCAGAAAAACACCCGAGTTTTAATCAAAATTAGCTACAGACAAATTATGACCAAATAAAATGATCTTTTTATTTGTAGAAAAAAAATCTTAGGTGTTTGTGTTCTCTTATAAAAAACTGCAACTTACATGGTCATCTTAAACAACAAAATACATAAAAAATATCTCCTTTCTTTAGAAACAATCTCACTGTAAACTGGTGTTAACTAGTGTAATGTGCAGTTTTGCTCTCGAGGTGGTGTAACGTTACTTTGCTTCTCACTGTGGTGGCGGCTAATATGCTGCTGCATGTTGCTCATGTTGCCGCTATATGTTAGCAGTCTCTTGCAATATTTACATGCTGTTTTGGTTTTGTCTGTCCATTTCTCATGGTTGTATTTGTGTAAATAGGGAATCTAAAATGCTCCACACAGGTGATTTAAAACTGCTATCCTCTATTTCAAAGCTATTTTCTACTGTCGGCATGTCTTTCCTCGTTCTGTGCTCCGTACCTACGTAGTGACGTAAGTCACGTGACTTGACGTCTGACGCTGAACAAATTAATCACCAACCAGTGACTTTTTTTAAGATAACGTAACCTATTTATAATTTTAAAAAAAGAAAAAGAACATATCCTACTTCTCTCGCATTCGCGAAGATTCGTGACTAATTTTTTCTGTCAACTGGTGCGAATCGTCACGCATTGGTACCGATTTTTAATCGTGTCACGATGCATTGTTACATCCCTACCCGAGTGTATTTTATTTAACAAGAATGCATGCTATTATTGATAAATTCAACTTTTACATCAAGCTGCATAGTTTTGTTGTGATATGAGAGAAGCATGTTAGAAACTAGCATGCTTACTGCTAGTTTCTAGCATGCTTACCAGCATGCTTACTGCTAGTTACTACTAGATAACTCAGTAAACTGATTCGGTACCTTAACACAGCAATATGTATGTAATGTTTGCCGCAGATAAAATTCTCCTCATCATCTAGTCATGTCATCCTAGATCGGGTTAGACCATTAGCATTTGTTCTTTCAGAAGTTGTACACTCTCACTTTAATCAATGTAGCAAGTGTGTTTCCTCCAAAGCAAATTTACCATAGGATTACTAGAGCTAAATATACTTCTATATAATTTCACTGTATCTATGATAATTAAAACTCATTAGAAAATCCAAATAAAGATTACAGCAGCTCAGTAGAGGGCATGTGGAGAGGTCAGTACTGCAGTGATCACTATTTACACATACAATGACTATATGGAGACACACAAAGTTAAAAAGACAGTTACCGGAAAGCCTGCTCGTCCAGGAGGACCCTGAAAAAGGGTGAGAGAAAATTGGTACAAAAAGGAAAGGAGTACATTTCACAGATAGTCCACATAGTTAAAAGATACCTACACTGAACCAGCCCAGAATAAAATGTAAACTGTAGGTATTATAATGCATATGAATATGTTTTATTTTGGCCTTTTCAGCTTATTGACTCCACATAGAAAGAACACTGGCGATGCACTGACATGCTTCTTTAAATTCTGGTCAGCGTTCAGTGAATCATATTTTAACACAACAAGATGTTTCTGAACATAAGAACACCACAAAGACTCATGCAAAGATTGTTTTTTGAAGCATGCATGCTTTATATTAAGTCTTTACATTGCGTAACAAACCCTATTTCACTCTTAACTGACCTACCACTAACCACCTTACTTGAATAACCTTGGTAATGCAGATATGAGAACATGTAGCATAGTGGCCTCAATCAAGAATGAAACATAAGGAGCTAGAACACAGTGGCTTTCAGTCATGTTCAGGTTCTGAGAACAAGAAAAAAAGTCAAGTGTCTTTTGCTTTTATTGGCCGAGTGGGACACAAAACAATGCTTCTTGTGTGAGCAGCTATTAGGTAAAGGATGGAATGCTAATTGGTTGGAAGTCAAAACAGGAACTCTTGACATTTTCCAAAAAGCATTGACGTATTGCTGAAGAGGATGATAACCGCCTGCTCTTGAATTGCTGGCATGTCATCAGTATTCTTCAATGAGGAGTCCAGTGGGAGCATTGCACTTCCCAGAGAGTGTGTGCATGACGTGTGTGTGTGCGTGGGTGACTGCAGGCTTATAGCAGTAGAGAGGAAGTCACTCATCTCACATCAGTAATCCTGGATGGAACGGACATCATACAATTGTCTGAGCTCTAGCTCATTAGCTTTGATGAATGAATATAAATGTCTATCAAACACTGTTTTGTTGTAAATTTTATGGTTTGGTGACAAAGTTATGTTAACTTCAAATGTGGCTCTAAAAAATTTGTATTTGTATTTTTGCAGATTTTTGTCAATAAATCACTAATTATGCTACTTTCCGTGGAGTTTGTAGCTAGGAGGAGCAAAAGCAATACACACAAGCATGGTTTAACTAACTGTGAGGCCATAGAGTAAAAATTGAGTCATATCTAAGGTTCTACTTTGTCTTTTTCTTTGAGCAGTGTTAAGCATTTATGAATACAAAACTCAAACATTTTCTCCACAATTTTCACATTAAAGGTCTTGCAGTCTTTTCTTGATAAATGGTGTTTAAAGTGGAAAAATCAGGAAGTTGATGAATGTTGTTAATGATAACTTAACATCAATCAGTAGTAAGCAATGAAAGGGAATTAGAGTATAGTTTTAGAGCAACCTTTCAATTCTGTGGGTGGTAAATGTTTGATAGATATTCATTGGAGCCTTCTTTTAATACTGTTCTGTGGTCTTTTCTAATTATGTTGTAGCTCTGTGCCTTTAAAATGTTTATTTGTCTTTGCTGTAAAGTTTATTGCATTACAGATTAATGTCACCTTTAGTGTTATGTGTCACTATGTTGTAGCTGGATCTAAGTTCTATACCACATACAAATGCTTTATATATGCTGTGTAGTGCCAGATGGGATGGGAACCATTCCCTAGTGAAACTTAGGAGAAATACATGTACAACCATGAATAGATGGATACGGTTGTAATATATACGTAGTACTTATTAGAGAAGTAGACCTTTGTAAAGAAGGCAAACCAAATGTTGTTAATGATAACTTAACATCAATCAGTAGTAAGCAATGAAAGGGAATTAGAGTATAGTTTTAGAGCAACCTTTCAATTCTGTGGGTGGTAAATGTTTGATAGATATTCAGTGGAGCCTTCTTTTAATACTGTTCTGTGGTCTTTTCTAATTATGTTGTAGCTCTGTGCCTTTAAAATGTTTATTTGTCTTTGCTGTAAAGTTTATTGCATTACAGATTAATGTCACCTTTAGTGTTATGTGTCACTATGTTGTAGCTGGATCTAAGTTCTATACCACATACAAATGCTTTATATAGTACATGCTTAGTATATGAGAAAATCAATCAACTGCAACTTTGGAATGTCATTTAAACTTTGCAGAGAGAAAGAAAGAAAAGAATTGGGACAGACAGTGTGTGGACAAGCTACGCTTTGGTGCCTGCTTGTTAGCTACTCAGTCTTTAGGGGCTGTCTGCAGGGGTCAGAGGTCACCCACTGCCGGAAGGAACCCTTCACTTGAATTACACAGTAACCCTATAAAACATGTGGCTCCCATTTGGCAAAGTGCTGCTGAATGACTGGGAAGATGAGGAGGGGGTGGTGGGACAGGGATATATTTGGCCACTGCACGTTATATATATGGTCCCCTAGGTTCCTTCCTCCACCAAATATGAAGGAAGTTGGGATACAGCATTGGAGAGAGGATTGATTTACCAGTGTTATTTTACACATAACTTGTGTTGCCCTACAACTGAACTTCAACATACACAACAAAAATCAGAATAAAGGCCATCTCCCTTTGTGCAGCTACATTGAATACTTTAAACATCATGATAAATTGTGCTTTTGACAGGCAGCTTGTGAAGGACCCCTGTTGGCATCTTGCTCAGATTAATCAGAGTCAAGGGTGTTAGATGCACGGAACCAAACTCCTGTGATGTGACCTGTGAAAAGTTATATCTCATTTTTTCCAAAGGATACCAGGAAGCCAGTTTTACTTCACAGTTGTGTTAGGTTACATAGTTTTAAGAAAATAAGCCCCAGAGAGAATATCTTAGCTGTGTGATGGACAAGCGACCAGTGACACTTTGTCTCAAGCATCTGTGTAGTGCCAGATGGGATGGGAACCATTCCCTAGTGAACCTTAGGAGAAATACATGTACAACCATGAATAGATGGATACGGTTGAAATATATACGTAGTACTTATTAGAGAAGTAGACCTTTGTAAAGAAGGCAAATCAAATGTTTTTTTGTTTTTTTTTTCAAACGGGTGAGTACTTGGGGCAGCTGTGGCTCAGGAGGTAGAGTGGGTCGCTTTGAGTGTTTAGGAGACAAGAAAGGCGCTATATAATTTACCCTTTACTCCAAGGACAGATAAGTTGGCTAGTTAACGTCAATAAGGCCTTATAAATATCTAATACTAATCTCATACTGGCACTAGTAGTTGCTAATTGCTTCATCTTTAAAACATAAACTAAGAGGAAGGGTCCTTTGGCCTGGAATTGATTAATTGCAATAGAAAGAACTACAGCACTACGCTCCGTCAGAGTATCATTTGGTCTACAAAGGAAATAACACCTGGATGGCAGTCAGTCCTTTCTCGTGTGACTGTGCAATTAAGGTAATAATAAACTCTATTGACCGTTCTTGCCTTGTTTGATCCTCATTCGTACACTACAATGTACACTTTAAGGTGCACTCTAAATCCTTTACTCTGTCGGGCTTTTCTGCCAATTTCATAACAAATTTGTTGAATGGATGCATCTATTGTAGGAATGTAAAGTAACAGTAACATCAATAATTACACATTTTTGAATTTTTACAAAAATAACTTTTAAAAAATCTACACCAGAAATATTCTATACATGAACCATCTGCTTTTTTTTTTCTCCAGATCCTCAGCTTATTGTCTCGTAGTTCAAATGCTTTGCTTTTAAAAGAAACTTTCAGCTCCTGTTAAGATAGACGTTTAGTGAAGAACAGTGGAAAATATGCCTCACTGTATGACATCATTCACCTTAAAACTTCCTCTGTACGAACTATCCCTCAAATTTTCCAGGGAGGGATATTTGGCATAAGTGATTATAAAACTGAAATGGATGTACAAAAGTCAAACTCATAGTGGACAGATGTTCGGAGCAGTGTTCCAATACCTTTGTGCCATTGACGCACAGGAGACAAGTAGCCTGTTGAACCAAAGGTTCGATTTTAAGTATTTGAATGCATAAAAAAAAAAAAAAGTGATTTATGTATTGTGTGTACCAGTTGCATGTGGCTGAGGCCTATACCAGCACTAACTTGCAAAAGGTGGGATACACCTTGGACAGGTCACTTGTGCGTCAAAAGACTGACAGAACGGCATTTACAGTCATATTCACAACTACAGGCAATTTGGAGTCACTTATTTAGGAGGAAACCCATGCAGACAAGGGGAGAACATGCACAATCCACACAGAAAAACCCAACTGGCCAGCAGAAGGTTACAGTGATAACCACTGCTAAATACCACTCATTAAATACTAAAATTTATTATTTGTAAGAACTGTGTGGACTGTTTGAAGCAGAAAATGTATCCATATAAAAGCAATTCACTGATTATCACTGCATCCAGACACACTGTATATTGTCATGGGATATGTTAGCAGACTTTCATCTACCTAACACCAAAGCACAAAAATGATCAGTTACTTTACCACATAACAGGTCACACAAGGTGTCTGGTCTACTTACTGGAGGTCCTGTAAGACGAGAAAGAGAGAGAAAGAGAGAAAAAAAATTGATTTATAGTTCATCAGAGCATATATTATGTACAGACAGTCTGAATGCCTGAAATGTCCTGAGTATGATTGGTTCATAGGCGAAAATGATAGTAAATAATGTGAATTGCCTGAGGTCTGTTGTTACTATAATGTTTTAAAATCCCCCAAGCAGCTTCTTTGTTATTTTATTATTACAAGACACTGGGCATTATTCCTGTGAATAGGCTAGGCCTTAAACACAACATGTTCAATCACAGTAGTTTAAACCTCAGTATCACTTTTAGGGGTCTTGATCATCATGCATCTGAAATGCTCCATGTGTGGTCCACTGGAACTACCACAAAGAGCTCTGAAACTTCAAAACATTTCACTATCCTGGCTGGTAGTGTTGGAAATAGTCTGCCAATGAATCAATCATGCTGGGACTGATGGAAGGAAAGAGAAAAAAATAAGGAGATGCCAGATGATGCAACATCATCTGTAGACTTTGCTGTGGATGAACAGAGGAGTAGCATCGCGACTTGAAGAATTTCCACCACACCCAGTCCATATTAATGGAAGGCACTTGGCCTGCGGTACAAGACCTTTTCCATTCAGGCATACAATCCAACTCCCAGTAAGAACCAGGGTTACACAGATACATGACTTTGCCTGTGTCTGTAGCTCATATAAGCTTTCATGAGAAAATGTCTAAAATAAATCATTGTCAGTGAATAAGGATTAAATAATTAGACATTTGAATGAGAGTCCATGAGAATCAATTAGTACTAAGTTGTTATATCTATTGCCTTGCATGTTTTTTGTTTTTATCTTGATTCGCTTCCATGAGGAGTTGTAGTGCTCCATTATGGTCTAAATCAGTGGTACCCAACTTTTTTCACTGAATACCTCCTTGTGCACCCTCATATAGTTATTGGGAAGCTAATGATAGAAACTCTTTGATACAACAACTTTAAATGTATAGTAAAGTTCAGTACTTCATACTCTGCACTTCACTACTTTTGCACTTATGGTTAGATGCTAAACTGCAAGTCTATCGATCTTATTACAGATTCATGCCTAATAATAGTAATAAGAAATACACCATTTTTCCACTTGGCGAAAAGAAACATTGGTGTCTGATCAAAAATCATCTTTTTGATATAACAAACCTAATAAGAGAATTAAGCGTCCCACAGGCAGGATTTCCACAATATTTCCAAAACTATCAGAATATAAACAGTATTACTTTCAGTACAACCCTTCTATTGTGAGAAACCTTGTCAAAATTTGATCATGTTGTTATTTCAAATTGTAACAGGCTAAAAAAACTAATCAAAAACATATGGGCAGGACAGATGGTCAGGTCCAGCCTGTGACTTGCACTCAGTCCCATTGTTATGCATTGGCACACAGACTTAAGACTTTTAACTTTTAAGTCTTAAAAAAAAAAAAAAAAACACAGCAAGTGGTCCTACCAGCAGCCATTTGTAGTGTAACTGGCAGCCTTATATAGCCTACTTCTGATACCATCCTTAAAATACATTTACACTATACTATCAAATCGGTCTGTATTTTCTAACTGTGCTGAACATTACCAAAGAAACTATTAAACTCCCAAGAACTGATTTAGGTGCTCTCCCCCTACACCAATTAGCTCATGGTATGGTCCGTAACCTTTAAATAGTGCTCAGCTAGCCTAGGGAGTCTTTTCACTTGAACACCCTGAAGAGAAGACAACAGGTATTTTATGCATTTCATTTATAATATTGCACAGTCATGTCAGATTTTACCAAATACATTTAGTTGCACAATACCACAAAAAACAGCTTTGTTCAGGCAACCAAACTAGACAAACTAACTGAATATTTCTCTTCCAGGCCTGGTCTCCACTCATTCCCTGCTGAGGGCAACACAGAACCTGTACACACACATTGTTAACACAATAGTTACAAATTTACAATAAAACATTCACTCCTTTGGTTTGTGCCTCGTTCATATTAACTCACTGTGAAATCAAATTCATATTGCTACCAAAAGTAAGTAATGAAGATGACCTTCATTACACCCGTAAAAAAAGACCTTTCACAAAAACCAATATGCTTCTTCTTGACCTTCTCACAACCACAGTTATAGAGCCTGGAGTCACCCGACAAACTCAGTTACTGCTGAATTCATACAGGGGTCAGTGTTACGACCCGGCTCGGTAGGTGAGCCGTAACATTAAATGAGATAAGAAATAAGGAGAAAACTGACACTTGCTCTAGGCTTGTCCGTTTATTTTTCTTAATTTAACAAAAGGAGGTGAGGGAAAAGGGAACAGAAAGGGCACACGAGTGCTGTTTAAAATAACAAACAAATATAACAAAAAGAGAAGTCTAACAGAGCCTATATCTTACTAAACCACAGGAGAAAACCATAAACAAAAACCTCACTATTTAACCTATCGTTATCAATAACAAAAAACATCAAAAACAGCACCCCTTAATCTAGTAAATCTAACAGAAAATCTCTTCATGAGTAACCGGTGGAAATCAAAACTAAACCCTGCCCAATCCCAAAACTTCCGACACCAACCTTTACAAGACACAAAATACGAGGCAAGCTTTTACTGCGGCCGTAACAGTCAGTGAAGATGTTGTTACGTCAATCACATCAGGATGGGGGAAAATCTCTTGTTACAAATCCTTAAAAATGCTTTATCTTCCAAACATGTTAGTTTTATCTGCTCCTCAAACTTGTCTATATCTGTCACACCACAGTGAAGTCAAGCTGGGTTTTTGTTCCGTCTCATCATTTCCTGTTTTATTTTGAAATTTACCTGCCCTCTCATTTCAGATCACTTGCCCTTCCCTTGCGTGTCACCATGATTCCTGATTGTCTCCACCTGTTCCCCATTACCCATCTTTGTGTGTCTATATAGGTTCTGTGTCTCCCTTTGTCCTGTGCCAAAGTGTTTCGTCAAAATGTTTTGCAGCCTTTTGATTTTCCTCCTTGAGCTGATTTTGATTTTGATCATTTTCATAACCGAGAGTTTTTCATCCTTTGGAGTGTTTTTTGTTTACTTTTCTTTTGGTCTAGTTCTCCCACCTGAGAGAGTCCTTTAGGTTAGTGTTTCATAGCCTTTGTGTTGCATCACTCTGTCGAGAGGTTTTGTTGTCTCCCAATAAATCTGCTCACTGACACTACTGCTCCTGAGTCCTGTTTGAGTTCCGGCCTGACAATATCAGCCTGGAAGCCTGCTATCAACTTAGTGTGTTAACTTTACACTTAAAGTGAAAAGCAGGTGCATAGACAGTTACAGGAAGAAGGGAATTTATGGACAACTCAAGGTAACAGCTTGGTAATAGGAAGGAAGTAGGGGTTCATACTTTAATGTTGCCCTTAGGGTAGGTAAGATGTCATAAATGTATTAATAAATATACATTTTTGAGATTTTTGAAATGTCAAAGCAAATCTGTCAACTTGAAAACTATACTTCAAGTCGTCCCTTATTTAATTTACTGTAAATGTAAAAATTTAAAATATCATTGTCAGCAATAGCTCCCAAACTAGCACTGCAGTACTCTGTCCTCACAATTAGACTTTTCTCGGCCTTTGCCATTTTATTGACATTTTATAAATCCTGCTCAGGACACAAAATTATTTCTATTATAGAACTATTTTTTTCTGTTTTCTGTGACCTGACTAAAAGGGCCTGTTAGGATGGAAAGTTGTTTCTTCTGCTTGTTTCAGTAAAAAGACTGAGGGTTGGTTTGCTGCTCAGCAAACATGGAGGCAAGATTCCTGTTGCATTATGAGCCTGCCATCACATCCTGTTGGCTGGAGCCAGTTACCAAAGGGACATACTATAGAGCACCTTGATCCAAAGGCACTTTGGAAGGTCTGGGGGGAAGGGACTTCAATTTTAGAGTGCCAACTGACTCAGGGCCACTGAAGCAACAGTTTTATGTGCAACAAACAGTGGGCACAACATAAACAAACTTATACACTCATAAACACACACACTGAAAAGAGAATTTGCTCAACTGCATTCAGATCATATATTCCAAGCCTTCTCCTTTGCTGGACTTAATGTTGTGTTACTATTGACAACACCTGTTGTCTGTGCTCATGTACAGGCAATAGATGTGGCTAGAAATGGAAGTCAAATATTGTATGCAAAATCATGGGTGTTCTCCCTTTCCTGCTCCTATTCTAGTCAGTGATTGACTCAATACTGCCTTTGTATTGAATAATTCCAAATTTCTGTCAAAACCGTACTACAGATACACTACTTTTTTATCCAATTTCAGTCTGAGAGAGCAACCCTCTGCTTCTCCAACGATGGTTATGTTCCACCGCAACCACCATAACTTATCTCCAACCCTCTGTGACAGAAGCCTTAAAAGAAGCCATCGCAGTGGCATGGTCCTCTATCCTTATTTTGTTTAACTGTGTCAAAGGCAGTTGATAAGTAAATCATCACATTCTTCTCTCCATTCTCTCAAACATAGGCATCTCTGATCCGTCTTTTTCCCCGTTTGAATCCTACCTCACAGGGTGCTTGTTCAGCATATCCAGGCTTGGACAGTTGTCCACATGTAACCCCCTCACCGCAGTGGTGCCCCAGGGCTCGGTGTAGGGGCCCCTTCTCTTTGCCATTTACCCCAACTCCTTGGGTCGGATTATTTGCTTGCATGGCTTCTCCTGCCACTGCTATGCAGATGACACTCCTTTGTATCTGTCATTTCCTTCTTACAACCCTTCAGTCTCTGCATGGGTTTCTCTACATGAATGAAGGCACACCACCTCCAGCTGAACCTCTCAAAAACTGTCCAAACCTACTTTAAGCCATCACATCAACATCAAAATTGTTTCCCCATGTCGCACCCCCACCATGATAGCGAGAAACTTAGGAGTCATTTTTGAGGACCAACTAACCCTAAATTTAATCATGCTGCCTCAGTTATCTGGTCAATACCCACGCTATGCACTTCAGGAACCCTTTCAGATGATTTAGAACACAGCACTGCACCTGGTATTAAGGTGTAGTCCCAAAAAAACCAATCAGATGAATGAAAACACCTTAAGATCATCTGCAGCAACCATCATAAATGTTATCACAGACTGATCAGGCATGTAAAGTGCAGGTCAATATCTGTATACCAGCAACTGTCATTTAAATAAATAGTAGGCTACAATATCGTATTTAATTGAGTTATTGTCATGTGTATAAATGAGTCTAGTATTGAGATATCTGCTTAAAGAGAAGGGAGTGGTAGATAATGGAATGCATCCATACAGACATTGTCATCTTTCAGAGTCTGCTCAGTCAGGTACAGGTCAACCTGCTGTTCCCAAATGTTCTAACACAGGCCATCACAATTTTACCTAATTCTTTCCTGTGAGTGAGTGTGGTGGGCAGGTGGCTGCCATCTTTAGACTATCTCTGTCCCAGCATAAGGATCCAGAAATGAGCTTTGGAATTTCAGTTCTGAAAATATCCAGATCCAAAAACACCATATCCTCCTCATCATCCCCTGCACTCTCTTAGATTCCTTGCATCTCCAGTTGCCCTTGTAAACACAGAGGCTTTTGTTTGGTGAGTGGCACATTGGAAATATATTAGACAACACTAGAAGATGTTTAAGAGACACAAGAGCGTCCCTATGGCCTGCTTCACAGACTAATGTTGCATTCACATGAAATCAGATGATATATGACAAACCAGATTTTAGTGGATGAGAGCAGGACTGTAAAATAAAGCAAGGCCAGCGGAGAACACTGACAATGGTAACTATATTACCAACCAAAGTTAAAGTAAGTCTACCACAATGGAATTCACAACCAGATGTTACGTAGCTCCGTCACACAAAAAGAAAACATGGACTCTTATCAGTTTGGTGCAACAACACCAGGAATGATATGATAGGAGCTTAAATCATGCAGCATAAGAATTTAGGGTTGATTGATGAAGTATGAGTATTCAGGCTAATGCAGACAATATGTAGAACACTTAATTCTAAGTTAAATGTCACAAATCTATTAACTGTGATGGCTTTAATGAACTAAACAACTAGAGTATAAATTTGGTGTTACATGATAGACTTTAATGATATCACACCACTTGTCACATTCATGATGATAAATTATTCACAAGTAAGAGAAATGTAGAATTAGTAATTAAGTTACACTGAGGAAAGTCATGAAGTCATGGGTTTGGAATGAAGGACCTGTGGTAGAGTTCCGTCTTACATGGGGGGAGTACCAGTCTGTTGCTGAAGGAGCTGCTTAAGCCCACCACAGTCTCATGCAGGGGGTGAGAGAAGTTCATGATGGGTGTCAGCCTTGCTAACATTCTCCTCTCCTCTATTTCCTCTATGAAGTCTAGGGGGCAGTCCTAGACAGAGCTGGCCCTCTTGACCAGTTTGTTCAGTCTTTTCCTGTCTCTCTCTCTGTCCTTCCCCCACCCAACAGACGACTGCATAGAAGATTGCAGAGGGTGAAAGGTAAGCAGAGTCAAATCTGTTGAAGAACAAATTTAGCTTGTTTGCTCATTCTCTGTCTGCAAATACTAAACTCTTCCTCAGCTCATCTTTGTCCCCAGAACACAAAAGGCCACTTTTTCCATTCCGTAGGACATTTAGCTGTTTGAGAAACACTGTACCTTCCTGGTAGGCACTGTGTTCTCTGTACAGAAATTGATGTAGCCTGTGATACAGCTGGTCAAACAGTCAATGTCTACCCAGTGTGTTCTGTTGAGCACTTCCCAGTTAGTGGTTTAAAACAGTCTCTCACTGGCCTCCTCACACCATTTCTGCACATAGTTTTTGGTTGGGGGCTGTTCATTCACTACAGGTATGTACACCAGAGGCAGATGGATGAGGCCGTGATCTGAGCATCCAAATGGGGGGCGAGGTGAAGAAGTGTATGCATCCTTTGTAGAGTTGTCATGATACTAAAATGAGTAACCACGATACTATACCAGACAAAGTATCGCGGTTCCGGGTATTATCGCGATACTGCAGCATTTTTTTTATTATTATTATTTTTATAAACTGCAATGTATTTGTACAAGTTAGTTTGAAACAACGACGTTTGTTTTTTAAGCAAAATTAGTGTTGCCACTGATGAAGACGCCACGGCAGACTCGCTGCTCGGGCCCGGTGCTTCTGCCATGGTGAGTGTGTTGTCTCGTGTCTGGGCGAGACAGAACTTTAGCTTGTTGTTTGTTTTGAAGCGAGTTTCTATCGAAGCGGAGCAGAAACACACGAACAGCCAATCAGCTAACAGACGGGCGGACCCAGCCTATCATATCCCTGGACGTCACCAGTAACAGGCAAACAGCCAATCATTCAGCAGCTGTGTAGGTCGGTTGCGGTTCCACGTTGGTTTGTTTACAAAGGAGTAGCATGCAGTGAGAAGCCGGGAGGAGAGCAGAGGCGGCCGCTATGCAGCGGAGACTGGCACCGGTAGTTTAGTAATCCACGGTAGTACCGTCGTCTAAAATTTCTAGTATAGTAGCGACGGTTATGATTTGGCACCACGGGGTACCGGGTATACCGTGGGTATCGTGCAACTCTAATCCTTTGCATTCACTAAATTCAATGTTTTATTTTCTGAGGTGCTGCAGTTCACATACTGGGTGAAATGAGGAGCAGGAACTGTTGGTGTGATGTCTGCATCTGTGACACTACATTGTGAAGGGGCTTACAGGCCACTAAAGCATCAGCCAAGGGACAGTTTTTGCAATGACATGCGAAAGAATTTAGTCTTTCAAAGACTAAATGCTTTATAAGGTTTAGATTTAGATACTGCATATCTCACTGTTACTTGGTTTTTATTTTACTGTTACTGGTTCTATTTAACTGTTATTTATACATGTGTATATAGTGTGTTTATAGGGTTAAAACAGGATATTGTTAAGTGTATATTGTTAAAGTTTTGTTTTATTGCTATTGTTTTCTTACTATCTCACTTACCGTTTGGGAGCTGCGGTAACAAAAACAATTTCCCTGCAGGGATTAATAAAGTATTTCTGATTCTGACTTCTGATTCTGAAAACTTCCTTGGCAGGTAATATGGCCGAATGCCAACAGCTCAATGTCTCTTGTGCAGAGGTGCTCCTTATTCACAAACATCGCTAATTCTCCGCCCTTCTTTTTACTACTCTCTTTTGGTCTCTGGTCCGCTCTCACAAGTTAAAAGCCATCCTAAGTTACCAGAGAGGCCAAAGTGAGTTCATTTAGCCACGTCTCTGTGAGGAACATGATGCTACACTCTCGATACTCCCTTTGTAGCCTGGTTAATGTCGTTAGTTCCCCATGATAACCAACAGTATGGATAGTTTGTACTGCCTTTCCGACTCCTAGTGCTTAGACCCAGCTCTGCATCCTGGTCCTCCTCAATGTGATAGGGATCACTGGTCCTTTAGCTGTTAACAGCTGTTTGAGCATAAACAAGAGAGCCTTGTTCCAATGGGTCACCTGGGGCCTCATGTACAAAGCTTGGGTACGCACAAAAAAGTTGCGTACGTCCTTTTCCACGGTCACGTTCACATTCAGATGTATCCAACGTGAAATGATCGTAGAAATGTGCGTGCCCAACGCCAATTTCATAGCTGTCGTACGCACGTTTCTACAGCTATTGTTCCTTTGGCGACACTTAGAGGTGAAGCTGGGAAACTGTTAATGTGAAAACAAGTAGTCATCAGAGTGATGTGCACATCAGAGACACACTTATGAACAATTAACACACCCACGTGTTTGCAATTATATGGGTGGATATAAAAGCATGCGTAATGTGATGAAGGAAATGATGATAACAATGGCAGCGTTAGCGTTGTTAGAGGACCTTGCAAATGGTGCAATCTGACGTGAGCAAGTATTTAAGGAACACAAGGATTTACTTGCAAACCATGATAATTGGCTTATAAGCCGATTTTGGTTTCCAAGGCCAGTGTTACTGGAGTTGTGTGCAGAGCTGCGGCCGGCCCAAGAACGCAACAGGGGCTGGCGAGTAGCCCGGGGTTGTGCTGACTATGCAATCTCGGTTGTACATTCATTTTAATACAATTAACTCTTCCAATCAAGGTGTGGCGGCTGTGGCTCACAGGCAGAGCGGGTCGTCCACCAATCAGATGATCGGCGGTTCGATCCCCGGCTCCTGCGGTCTGCATGTCGAAGTGTCCTTGGGCAAGACACTGAACCCCAAATTGCTCCCGAAGGCTGTGCCATCGGTGTGTGAATGTGTATGAATGGTTAGATCCTTAAACTGATGAGCAGTTGGCACCTTGCATGGTAGCCAATGCCGTCAGTGTATGAATGTGTGTGAATGGGGTGAATGAGATATGTAGTGTAGAGCGCTTTGAGTGGTCGGAAGACTAGAAAGGCGCTATATAAGTACAGTCCATTTACCATTTACGCTGGGGTTCCTGGCAACAGTGGCATTCCAGCGGGAGCTGGCTGATGGGTCAGGAGTGTGACAGTCAACCCTGAGCTGAGCCATGCCAGCTGTGTGGGACGGAATCATCCCAATGTCATCCTGGTACATGAGATTCCCGTACAATGCTGTTGAACAGGCCAACATTAAAGCGCAATTTGCAGCGAGAGACGGTTTCCCTAATGTAATCGGAGCTATTGACTGCACACACATTGCTATAAAAGTGGCATCACAGGATGAAGTTGTTTATATTAAAAGGAAACATTCCATCAATGTTCAAATCATATGTGATGCGCAAATGCAGCTAACTAACATCGTGGCAAGGTGGCCTGGTTCAACGCATGCCTCATTCATTATGACTAACGGCATGGTTGGGAACAGGCTGGAGGCTGGCGCGGTGCGCGATGGGTGGCTTCTATTCGTTTAATTGTATCCCGTATGTGATGCTTTAACGAAGCAATCCTCCAAGTGTTGGATTCCCTTATGATGCCATATGTCCAGGATCTTATTATTAAGAGTCATGGGTATAAGTTCATTTTGCTTTAAAGGTGTTTTAGGTGACAGTCCCACCTTCAGTCCAAGACTTTTGTGAACCTCATACCAAATTTTAATCAGATGTCTCAATATAGGGTTATCTGTCCTGTTGTTTACAGTTCCAGAATTATGCTTATAAATGAAGTCATTATGGACCTTCTCTTTCAGAGGGTGTAATCAGATTTGTTTCCAAGAAAGGGCGTCACTGCTCTCAAAAAAGGATGAAATGAACCTCATTTGGGCTGCCAAGTAGTAGTTTTTAAAACTTGGTAGTCGAAGTCCCCCCGAGCCATAGTCCGATGTTAGCTTCCCCATGGATATCCGAGGTACTTTACAATTCCATAAAAAATGTCTGACATATCTATTGAGAGCTTTGAAAAAGGATTGTGGCAATGCAATGGGCAGGGATTGAAACAGGTATTGCAATCTCGGTTGTACATTCATTTTAATACAATTAACTCTTCCAATCAAGGTGAGAGGCAAGTTCATCCACCTACATCTTCAATCTTACTGAGCAGTGGGAGGTAATTCAATTTGTACAGGTTTTTGAGGTTGTTATCGACCAAATATCCCAAGGTACGTTATACTATCCATAGGCCATCTAAATGGACTTGTGCGCTGGAGTTTGGAATGATCAAAATTTGTTAATATAATAATTCAGTTTTTCCAAATTCACCTTATAACCTGAAATATTACTATAAGTATTTAATACAGTTTGTAATTTGGAAAGAGAGTTGCCAGGGTCTTTTAAGTACAAAATAACATCGTCTGCCAGTAGATTAATTTTATGAACTGTCTGACCCACCTGAAGCCCTTTATATGAGGATCTTGTCTAATTGCTTGAGCTAAAGGCCCGATTGACAAGTCAAAAGGTGCTTGAGGCAAAGGGCATCCCTTTGAACCCAACTAATAAATGATGAGCCGAACCCAAACTTGGCTAACACTTTAAATAAATACAGCCACTCTAGCCTATCAAAGGCTTTCTCGGCATCTAAAGCCACAGCTGGGTTCCATTTCAGATTTCGTTAAATGAATAATATTAAAGAGCCTACATAGATTATTAGCTGAGGAACGCTAAAATAAAGCCACACTGGTCTGGGTTTATTAGTTGTGGCAGGTATTGACCAAGTCTGTTAGCCAGGGCCTTGGAAATAATTTTATAATCTGTATTGATAATGAAATTTGCCGATATGAAGAGCATTTCAACGGATCTCTTTTTTTTTGTAAATTACGGTAATTATGGCTGTAGAGAATGATTCAGGGAGTGTTCGAGTCTTAGAGGCCAAGTTGACGACATCCATGAGAAGTGGGAGGAGTAAATCCTTAAATTCCCTGTAAAATTCTGGAGGAAACCCATCTTCTCTTGGTGATTAGTTTGCTTGTAATGAGCCCAGAGCTTTTTCAATTTCTTTTTGCGTAAAGGGCAGATCAAGACTTTTTTTTATCTTCCTGGCCAAGTTTGGTCAGTTCAATCATGGACAAAAATTCATCAATGTTACTTAGACTTTCTTGAGATTCTGATGTGTATATATTTGTGTAAAACTGTTTGAATGCATCATTCATTTCTGTTGGGTTATATGATACAGTACCTGTTTCAGTTTTAATTGAATTAATCGTCCTAAAGCTTTCCTCCTTTCTCAGTTGCCAAGACAGAATTTTGTGCGCCTTCTATAGTATAGTATTGTATCTAAGCTTTTTATTTACCAATAACTGGTGTACTTCTCTAGACCTTGATTGTTGAAACTCCTTTTCCAGTTTTAAAATGTCTGCTTCCAATTCTTTTATTTCTGCCATGTATTTCTTTTTGATACCTTTGGTATAAGAGATTAAAAAAGCTTTTAGTGTGTCCCATAATATTAAAGTATTGGGAGAAGAAGCACGGCTTGTCTCACAGAACAGCCCAACCTGATCTCTTATAAATTTGCAGAAATCTGGCTTTTGAAGGAGAGTAGGGTTCAGACGCCACCTATACATATTAGTAGTTTTTTCAGGCATATAAATGGATAGGGTCAGAGGTGAGTGATCTGATAGTGTTCTAGACAAGTACTCAGATTCTACTGCTCTGTGAATCAACTGCGTCGACAACAGGAAAAAAATCACTATAAGTAAAAGAGTTGTGGCGACCAGAATAAAAAGAATAATCTCGGGTTTGAGGGTGCATTTGTCTCCACACATCAGTTAAGTTTAGTTCTTTCATGAATTCTATGGTGATTTTGGCTGCTTTAGAGTTGGATGCTGATAGAGCTGACTTACGCCTTCAAGAATATGTCTTGAACAAATGTCTCATCATCATAATTGGGTGCATAAGAATTCAAGAGAGTCCAGTGTTCTGAGTAAATCTGACAATTCACTAAAACATATCTCCCCAATGTATCAACAACGGTTTCTCCAATTGTTACAGGGATGTTCTTATTTATCAAGATGGCCACTCCCCTGCTTTTAGAGTTAAAGGATGATGATATTACATGCCCTATCCAATCCCTTTTCAAAGTGCTATGCTATGCTATGTGTCAGATGGGTTTCCTATATAAAGGCAATGTCTATCTTCAGTTTTTTCAAATGTGTTAGGACTCTCTTCCGTTTAACAGGTCCATTTAACCCATTCACATTAAAACTCACAAATTTCACCACCCTGTTTATCAATAGCAAATAATTTTACAGACATATTGCCCCTTCTACAAGATAAATGTGCCCCTTACAACCAAGAAGTGTAAAGTAAAGCACTGACCGAAAGACAGAAAAAAAAGAAGAACATCCCTCCTCTCCCACATCGCCTTGTGCCTCCCCGAACCTGGCACATAGCATCCCGTATTCATCTCAAACGGAGCTACCGGGCAAATAAATAGAGTATGTTACCACTAACCCCCTCCCTGCGACATTATAGTAACATGAACTATATGATACCGCAATATAAAGCAATTAAAGCAATGAGAACATAAACAGTACCAGAACCTCAGGCTGTGTGGATATGGCGGCAGTTCACAGTGGACCATTGTAATATAGTGTAAATGAAACAATATGCAAAGAGGTCCCAGTGCAGCGAGCAGCTGAACAGCTGCTTTGAACAAATAGTTGCCTCACTTCAGCGCAACCGTGAATTGGATGGATCTACTCCCCTTCTCATACGTTTTTCCTTTTCCAGGGACTTCGCCACCTCCTTCAGGTCCGAAGATCCTGGGCGCTCCCCCGTCTCGGGGGTAAACAAAGCCTGGCTGGGTATCGCAGAGTGTGTTTTATTCCTTCATCGCGCAGAGCCTGTTGCACTTCTCTGAAGGCGCAGCGCTGAGCCATGACCTCGCTGGTGTAATCCGGGAAGATGAGGACCTTGCCTCCCTTGTACTCCATGGACTGTTGTCTGCCAAGGCGAAGAATCAAATCCTTCTCCTGAAAATTATGGAT
The DNA here is from genome assembly GCA_018985215.1 of Larimichthys polyactis. Classification (NCBI taxonomy): domain Eukaryota; kingdom Metazoa; phylum Chordata; class Actinopteri; family Sciaenidae; genus Larimichthys; species Larimichthys polyactis. The sequence continues at coordinate 157,239 of JAFMOB010000045.1, forward strand.
ACGTGCCAGGATGGTACGCGGTTTGGCGCCGGCTTCGGCTGGAGCGAGCGGTGCGCCCGGTCAACTTTGACTGGATGCGGAAAAAGTTTGTCGCCGAACAGTTTAGGTATTAGTCTGGAGACGAATTCAGTGGGTTTACCTTCCTCCTCGCCCCCTTTGTATCCCCACAATTTTAATGTTGTGGCTCCGAGAGTGGGCCAGGTCAGGCACCTTGGCATGAAGTTGAGTGTTGCGTCCCGTCAACTCAGTGCTTTAGCCTCAAGCGCTAGCATGCGGACGTCAAGGTTGCCAGTAGCTTGCTCCTGGTTAACCACACGGGCTTGCAGTTCAGCCTGGGAGGCTGCGAGTGACTGAAACTTAGCCTCAAAGGCATGAAAACATTCATTAATGCAGCGCAGGACTGACTCTGACACCTCTTTGCACAGTTCCTTGCACATACAGGTACTACTCGGAAAATTAGAATATCGTGTAAAAGTTGTTTTATTCATGCAATTCAACATAAAAGGTGAAACCAATACATTTTATAGACTCATTACAAGCAAAGTGAGATATTTCAAGCTTTTATTTGTTTTGATTTTGCTCATTAGGACTTGCAGCTTCAGAAAACCTCAAATTCAAAAACTCAGAAAATTAGAATACTGTTAAAAGCTTCAGTATTGTAGGCTCAAAGTGTCACACACTAATCAGGTAAGTAATCCAAAACACCTGCAAAAGGGTCCCGAGCCTTTAAAAAGCCTGTGTCTTTGGTTTAGAAGAATTCACAATCATGGGGAAGACTGCAGATCTGACAGTTGTGCAGAAAACCATCATTGACTCCCTGCACAAGGTGGGTAAGACACAAAAAGTGATCGCAAAAGAAGCTGGATGTTCTCAGAGTGCTGTGTCAAAGCACATTAATGGACAGTTAAGTGGAAGGCAGAAGTGTGGAAGAAAACGGTGTACAAGCCGGAGGGATGACCGCAGCCTGGAGCAGATGGTCAGGAAAGGGCCATTCAAAAGTGTGGGGGAACTTCATAAGGAGTGGACTCAAGCTGGAGTTGCTGCTTCAAGAGAAACGACACGCAGGCGGATGCTGGACATGGGCTTCAAATGTCGTATTCCTGTTGTCAAGCCGCTCCTCACGAGCAAGCAACGCCAGAGGCGCCTTAGCTTGGCTAGAGAAAAGAAAGACTGGACTGTTGCCCAGTGGTCCAAAGTCCTCTTTTCTGATGAGAGCAAGTTTTGCATCTCATTTGGCAACAAAGGTCCCAGAGTCTGGAGGAAGACCGGAGAGGCGCAAAATGGAAGATGCATGAAGTCCAGTGTTAAGTTTCCCCAGGCTGTGATGACTTGGGGATCCATGTCAGCTGCTGGTGTTGGTCCTCTGTGCTTTATCAAGTCCAGCATAAACGCAGCTGTCTACCAGGACATTTTAGAGCACTTCATGCTTGCTTCAGCGGACCAGCTTTATGGGGATGCAGATTTCATCTTCCAGCAGGACTTGGCACCTGCCCACACTGCCAAAAGTACAAAATCCTGGTTCAACAACCATGGGATTACTGTGCTTGATTGGCCCGCAAACTCACCTGACCTGAACCCCATAGAAAATCTGTGGGGCATTGCCAAGAGAAAGCTGAACGGGAAGAGACCAAACAATAAAGAAGAGCTCAAGGCCGCGATTGAAGCATGTTGGTCTTCCATAACACCTGAGATGTGCCACAACCTGGTAGCATCCATGCCGCGCAGGATTAAGGCAGTCATTCGTTCAAAAGGGGCCCCAACCAAGTACTAAGTACAGATGCAACATTTTATTTTCAGAGGCCTGACATTTTTGTATTTAAAATCCCTTTTTTAAATTGATTTCAAGCAATATTCTAATTTTCTGAGTTTTTGAATTTCAGGTTTTCTGAAGCTGTAAGTTCTAATGAGCAAAATCAAAACAAATAAAAGCTTGAAATATCTCACTTTGCATGTAATGATACTATAAAATGTATTAGTTTCACCTTTTATGTTAAATTGCCTGAATAAAACAACTTTTACACGATATTCTAATTTTCCGAGTAGTACCTGTATGATAAGTTTTATCTGGAGGCATGTCCGACCTGGTGGGAGAATCGCTTGTGGTCTATGGGCAAAAAAGACGCGATATAAAAATTATTTTGTAAGTCGCGGAGAGGAGTACTGACTAAAATGTCTACATCCTTTGCATGCGTACTAGTGCCGGGCGAGTTGTGCTTGAGGTCTTAGTCCATGTTGTGCAAAAACTCAATCCACAATGACATCAAAGGTTTCTTTTAAATATATGATAACAGGAAAGTGAAAAGCTTGTTTGCATTTCCAGCAAATCATGTCCAATCTCCTTCACAGCCATGCATTAATCACTTGGCTCTGAAACCAAAACCATTAAAAATTAGCAGATCAAGAGGAAAAGAATACTCCACTGTGAGTTCACTTTCACTTTCAACAATGTGGTGATTTACTGAGGGGTGTGTATCTACCAAAAGCTGTAACAATGAACATTTGCACATCTTTTTCTTATGAGGAGGAAAAAAACGCCTACACCTCATATTGAGACTTGGAGAAATATATACATATATTTTTTTCCATGCATTTTTTTTCAGTTATTGCAAATATCCCCCTTCTCACATGAAGGCTTTCATTTTCCAAATGATAAATATAGACAGACAGCCATCTGAGGGAGGGAGGTGAGGGGGATTTTGTTGAGTGTATATATAAAAAAAAAGAAAAACTACAACAACAAAAAAACTAAACTCTTTGCTAAAACCAATAAATCGATATTAGGTTCAGATTCAGACAGACATTCTTCCTCCTCTTCCCCATATTTTAACTACAAAACTATACAAGACAGCTCAGCCATTCCCATGGTGCACTTATAGCTTTGTTGCCCTGTAAAACATGAAGTCATAGTTTTAATGTTGCCTGTGATTTCTTTGGCTCCATGCTCTGCACCTGATGTCATACTATGCGAAAATGTCAAATGTGAAGAAAAAGGGTACACTAATGTGAAAATATGCTTTTTATATTGCTGAAAAGTCACTTTTCACTTAAAGTCTGGGGTGCACATCCAGTCAAATTTCCTACATGGCATTATTTTAAAGAGGGAGCTTTATGGCCAAAAGGTCTGAGACAGGGCTGAATTTAGCATCTATAGCCTCTTTGGTATGTGACACCTTTAGAGCCCAGACTGTGGAGCCAATATGCCTTAGGGTTGAAAACAACATGCTGATTGCACTGATGAAATATCCATATGCAGAATGGAAAAGTACTGTTTATTACCACTGAACATTCTGCAGGATATCCAACACATCAAATCAATTAGAGGTAAAAATATCTGCTTTGTATTATACAAACATCATTAAACCATCCTCGGCTGTTTCATTTCATACCATTCTTGTTAATCCAGAAACTGAATGAGTGTTCTTGTTTTGCTCTTAATGCCAAACCCTGTAGGGAGACAGGAATATTTTCTGGCAGGCCTTTGACCACAGAAACAATGGAAAGCCTGGATTAAATAATTACTCAGCACTCTCTTAGAGCAGATCACCACAATGGTGGCATTGTATTGTTGCCAGAAAAGCCACTATTAACCTTACTCAATGATTATTGTGAAATTGCTCTCAGAAGAAAAAGGCATTTATAAAACCTCCACTCTGAACAGAAGACAAGCTTCCCAATGCAATCCATGGCAATAAATGGCAATGAAGTGGAGGTGCATAAATCATACCAATGTTTACACTTTCACTTTTCTTTCCTCAGCTTAAATCACACTTAAAGCTGCATTAATATGTTCCTCTTGCCAGTCGGGGGTGATAGAGCAAGCTGAAAACACAACATTTGACATTATTAACCTATAAAAATGGTGGCAAACACTTGTAGAATTACAAATCAGGCACAGAGTAACATTCCAACTGTCACGTTTCTTGCCATCTGATGGATATAACTTCAAACGTTTGCTCCTGCAGGTAGTGTACTAGTAGATTTATCATAGCTTTTTCACTGCTGGCTTATGCTGCTGGAAACCAGGCTGAGTAGAGTGAAGTTTTAAGGGGTTAAAAAGACATAACCCTCTGTTTCAATCCACTCTGTGGGCGAAAGGTAATGAAGCTTTCTGAGCAGTGCACTTTATATATAAGAGCAGACTGTGTGGACTAAACAGTCCAGTAATGAAGGCATACAATATGCATGTGTGACGTGGACTGATGCCACTGTGGGTTTCTCGGCAGGTAAGACTAACACGGCGATGACTTTAGTATGTTTATTTTTAGTTCATGATACACACAACAGCTCAGTCGGTGTCGTTCACAGTCTTCTGCTCACTCAGTGCTACCGACATCTGGGCGTGTGTGTCTCTGTGCATCTCTCTCCCAGGTCCAGCACGTTACTGTGTTTTAGAAGGAGAAAGTGATTAGCTCAACAGGAAACCAGTTTGCTAATCACTCTCACCTGGTGCTGCTCTCCTGAGCCCTCTCCACAACTCTCTCCTGCAGCTGATGCACCACGCCCCCTCCACAGTATGTACGTATGTCCTTGAAATCTTGTTTGACTAGATTTCCCTGACTTACTAATTCATCTAACCACTAGAAATGCACAGTCATGATCTCTTTGCAAAAATGCCAGCTTAAATGAGCCTGTAACTCCAGCTCCTCTATCATTGACATAATGGCGGGGTTGCATTCTGGCACACTGAGGGTTTATTCAAGCTTTGCTTTTGTACAACAGCAGTACACAAAGGACCTGTGGCAAGAGAAGAAATAAGCTTGACTTTCCAAAGTGGTTTAGGAGGTGAGCCGTTTACCGTTCTGTAGAAGAAAAACAGAGATGGGGTGCTGACAGTTCAGGTGGACAAATAAGAATATAGAGAAAGACATTGAGGCATTCTGGAGAGAATGAGACAGGCTCTGCTTGGTAAGTGAGTGATTATGTGAGAAAACTTGGGGAACTTCACACAGTGGAAAAAAAGAAAGATGTAATGGATTTCACCAACAGACCCATTGGAAAAAGACTGCTTCTCAACGCTTTTGGCTAAGATGCACCCACCTCCTACACTGTAATTCAAGAGGGGCCCCTTTTGCTGTTAAATAACCTTCAAAAGTCCACCAGCCTCTGTCATGAAAACTAATAGGTCATTCAACTTCTACTTCCTTTCTTTGATGTCACGAGCTAACGTAAGCAGCAGAGCTATGGGATATCAGAGTCAGACAGAGCGTGTGGAAACAAAGATAGCTGTTTAAAATCTATCTGCTTTCGAGTTAAAACAATAGAGATTGATTCAAACCTATTCTGTCTGTTTTTGAGCCATTCCCCAGAAGTTATGGGTGTGATGGATGGATGGGGTGAGGTGGGAGCTGAAGTGAAAATCTTGATGGAGGCAGAAGTTGCACCAAATTTATGCAAAAGATAGGAATTTGATTCAGATGCTGGACTGCAGCAAACTGTAAAAAGACAGTTAGGAAAATTACACAAGTTGTCCATTTGAATTTCCTAGACATTTATATATATTCTCACTTTATTTCCTCTAAATCCACAAATTGTCAGTTTTACACTTCTGTTTGTGTCCATCTTAACAAACAAGATACATCATGTAACTTTTTAGCTTTACAGTTGATGGTTGGTCTTTTAGGCAGGCTGTTTCTCATGTTTCCGGACTTTATGTTAAACTGAGCTACAGTAATAACTTCTTAATCCATAAATAATGCAAAAAACATATAGGCCTAAGTGGCTTTAATCTGTTCATCTTTCTCTGTCAAAGAAAGCAAATATTTCCAGAAATTAAATAATTAAGTAAACAAACTTGATGCTGAAGAAACTATTTCGCAAATCCTTGTAGGTTTTCTATAGTATTGGTTTCACAATTCACTGCTGTTCCCAGATTTTGATTTATTTATTTCACTGTGTTCAGTATGATTGGACCTCACAGTCATCCTCTCCCTACTGACTCATATCACAACCATAAATATTTATAATGTGAAATGACAGAGGCCAAAAAATATATATTCTTTACTTACCTCAAAACTTATAGTCTGATTTATTTATATTTCTAAATTTGAAATATAAATAAAGTAAGTAAGTATACTGACAGGAGTCTATACTACAGGGGTTGGCAATTAACGGCCTGCGGGCCAAAACTGGCCCGCCATCAATTATATCTGGCCTGCGAGATGACGTTGATTTAAAAAAAATTAAAAAATAAATAAATATATCTTTTAAATCTTATGTTTTCTGTCAAAAATACAACAATTCCACAGATTTCACAACATTTATTGAAAAGTAGCTTATAAGTAACGTGACAAACCAGCAGCCAGAACATCCTCGCAGCCTCTTTACTTGACGCACAGGTTGGAACACTAATTGGCACGTGCGTGCGCTGTAACCTTTGGAAAATAAAAGTGTCCTGTGTCCCTCTTGCAACGGACAACGTGAACAAATATGTTTCAATAAATAAAAAAAATTATTTAAAAAAACAAACAAGGTCGGCTCAAATATCAAATAGCCTAATTAAAATATGCGAATGCACATCAGCGGCATGGGGAAACAGATCTGCGCTGCTCCTGCTGAGCTACTGCGCTGTTCCGGAATTAAGAAAGATGCTGCTGTGTGCATATCCAGCCTCCAAGGATTTAATTTTCTGTGTTTGCGCCTCTGTCCCGAGAGCATATGCGGTTTTGAAGTGGCCATGCTTTGTCTCGTGGCGTCTTCTAATATTGTATTCTTTAGAAACTGCAACAACCTCGTTGCAAATGAGACACGTCGGCTTGGCATTAATAAATGCAGACTGGTCCTGTATTTGGAATCCACTTTTCTTTTCATGGCTTTTGACAGCGTCATTTTGCATAGCTAGCAATCTTCAGCTAATGATTTCCACAGCATCCAAAACATAAAAACTGGCGATTGTATACGTTAGTTGCGGCAGGTTGCTAGGGTATGTTGCCTGTTTCATGACAGACTCCAGGAGATGCAGGAGTGGCCGTAAAATGCATTTTTAAAGTTAAATAACGTTTATTTTTAATAATAGAAAAAATAGAAAAACTTTTTTTTTTCCAGTAGGAAAGCATGTCCATGGCCCGTGATGGAATTGTCCAAAGAAAAATTGGCCCCTGCTATACTAAGCACATAACACATTTCTCAATCATCTATTGAACGCAGTTTCTAATAATAAGTTGAGCACATGGCAGTTCTTATGTAAGCAACATGCAGGCGCCACTGTCTTCCCCTCAGCCTCACATTTACAAGAGACTGTGGCTGTCACAGGAGGGAAACCCCACCTCTGACTGACCCTGCAGCACATTACTTATCCAGACAAATGGCATCTCAGCAAAGGTTAAAAAACAAACTCACAGAGGTTAACCCATGTGAAAGTTTAATGCATGGGTTAACACAACAGTGCATTGTGCAGATTGCACAGTTGCCCTTTCTGCATCTTTTGATACTAAATATGTATATATTCATGGTCCTCATTAGGAGAGAAATGTTTTCTAAACAGTGTTATCAAAACCATTTAGTGACAAGGCAAGAACAATTCAAATATAAATGATCTACTCTACAGGACAAGTGAATTATAACAAAGTAGATTTGCACCCCAGGACATACTCCTGCAGTTACCAGGGTGCATGTGGCAACACACTAATCATCATGTTATTTGATGATTCTATCCACATATTTCTATAACACCTCAACACGCTTCTGGTTCAATATGTTTAAATTAATTTGTAAGCAAACAGATGGTAAAACAGCTAGCTACAAATGGTTAAAATATTTGGCTACAAGTTTGCAAACTTAACTGGTATTCAAAAATAACCAACATACACTATTTTATCCACATTTAGCATTTTTGAGACTACTATGTGTTGTAATATTGTGGGTATGTCTTGTGTCTGTTTGTCTTATGTCTGGTTTGACCTGTTCTTAGTTTTTGCTGCTGTCTGTCTTGGCCAAGACTCCCTTGAAAAAGAGATTTTTAGTCTCAATGGGACCTTCCCTGGTTAAATAAAGGTTTAATAATAATTTTTATATTTTTGAACTCCATAATATCCACTTAAGCTATTCTAACAGAGCTGTGGAAAAGGATTTTCAATGATCACAGTTGGGAAGAACAGTGCAGGCACTGCTGAGCCTTTTTCAAAATGGCATCTGCAATGTCTTCTGAATTTCATGTGATCAAAGATAGTTCCGAAGTATGTCTGATCTGCATGATTTCCACATTCCATGTTCCATGAATGATTGTTGAAAGATTGCTATTGTGGTGTTACAAAAAGTATTTATTTAGTTGGATACATCTAAATCTAAAAAGATTCAGATAGACAGATCTCAGAGTACAATGTAATTATAATTGATGGACCAAACCTCCCACTTCATCAAGACTCCATAATATTAAATATACAGTGATATGATATAGTTTACTCACCCTTTACATAATGGATTTTTACATATCTGCAACAAATTTAGAATAACAATGAGTTGCAGGATTTTTTTTTATGTCCGTTTATCATCACAGGGTCAATGAAATATATTGTACATATTTTCTTAGAATTGTAATGACATGATGTATTCAACATGGCAATTAGTAACTTTTATGACACCCAATGGTCTTATAATAACTAAAAGACTCAATCTCTTCTGTCAGTAAATTAGATAAATACTTTAAGTCCAGCTTTGTCGCATTGCTAATACAATAGATGTCAGATATCCCTAAGGACTAGCAGGGCTGGAACCTCAAGCCCCATGTGACTTTCTAAGTCAATCTTCTGCCAAATTTAAGAATGAAGTGCCGTGAGGATTTAAAGAGGCGATTCATTCTTAAATCGAGTTACCAGACAGGAGAAATGGTAGCCGACACACTACGCTATGCAAGCTATTGAAACAGAAGCTCAGACAGAGGGAGAGATTGCTGAAAAAATGGAGGTTAAGTCAATGCTTTTACCATGTGTGCTGTAGGAGTTTGGCATTTGTCCAGCTTCACGCTCTACACTACTCTTGGTTTTAAAATCAAGACTCCTGCTCTAAAAGCTCTCGTCTTTTAATAACAAAAGCAGAACCACCAACATAAACAAGTCTTATGTGTTTGGGGTAGGGCTGCCACGATTAGTCGATTAGTCACGATTATGTCGACGAACAAAATCGTCGACAACTAATTTAGTAGTCGACGAATCGTTTTTTTGTTGTTTTTTTTAACTTTGCTTTTCTCTTGACACTGCGGCTGCAGCTTCCACTGTCGCGTCTGCAGCTTCCACTGTCGCGTCTGCCTTCCTGTCATATACACACACACACACCCCTACGCACATGCGCAGTAGTGGTAATCGGCGTCAGGCCTGACTGTACTGTAAATGATACCATAACACAGACCCTCCAGGAATTCACGATTTTGCGATTTGCAACTTCAACGCAACTTCAGTGAATCCCCGTGAATTCAGGGCGGTGCTGTAATTTTAACCAATCACCGCAATTTTTCCGCAACTTCCGCACAGTCTGCCCGGGGGGTTCAACTCAGCGGGTCAGCTTGGAAAGGCTCAAGAGCGAAGGTGCTTTACAGCGCCCGCCCGCCCGGACCTCTCCGTTTCCCAGGACTGTGGACTCCCGTATTCATCTCAAACGGAGCTACCGGGCAAATAACTAAAGTATGTTACCACTAACCCCCTCCCTGCGACATTATAGTAACATGAACTATATGATACCGCAATATAAAGCAATTAAAGCAATGAGAACATAAACAGTACCAGAACCTTAGGCTGTGTGGATATGGCGGCAGTTCACAGTGGACCATTGTAATATAGTGTAAATAAAACAATATGCAAAGAGGTCCCAGTGCAGCGAGCAGCTGAACAGCTGCTTTGAACAAATAGTTGCCTCACTTCAGCGCAACCGTGAATTAAATGAAAAATGTCAGTGTATGGATCTACTCCCCTTCTCATACATTTTTCCTTTTCCAGGGACTTCGCCACCTCCTTCAGGTCCGCGAAGATCCTGGGCGCTCCCCCGTCTCGGGGGTAAACAAAGCCTGGCTGAGTATCGCAGAGTGTGTTTTATTCCTCCAGGAATTCACGATGTTGCGATTTGCAACTTCAACGCAACTTCAGTGAATCCCCGTGAATTCAGGGCGGTGCTGTAATTCTAACCAATCACCGCGAGTTTTCCGCAACTTCTGCGCAGTCTGCCCGGGGGGTTCAACTCCGCAGGTCAGCGGGTCAGCTTGGAAAGGCTCAAGGGCAAAGGTGCTTTACAGCGCCCGCCCGCCCGGACCTCGCTGTTTCCCAGGGCTGTGGACTCTCATTTGCAGGGCTCTAAATTAACACCCGCCAACCCGCCAAATGCGGGTGAAAATACATTTTGGCGTGTATTAAAAAAACTCACTAGCCAGCTTGGCCGGTGATAAATGAGGCCCTTTAGCACGCGCTGTGGGAACCCGCACAGCGCATGCTCTCACTGGTCAAACAGGCTTCTCGGTGCGTTGCGTGAGTGTGGCATATTTGTAAATATGCTACGTAGTTAATTAGTTTTGCTTTATTATATTGTTATGTACAAAAAATGGGTCATATTAGAACCTGAATAGTATGCAAGGGTTAATGAGTAATGAAATGTTGGGATAATTTTTGTATGTACCTAAGTTCCCAACTTCATTGTACGATTCATTTAAAGCTTTAGTTAATAAAATGATCAAATTAATTCAGTTGCTCTCATAATCTGTTTTTTTTGCATGGGAAAAAATGTGGCTAGAGAAATTCTGATTGGCTGGTAACTTCAGAAACTTACCAGCCATATTGGCTGGTGATCAAAAAAGTTAATTTAGAGCCCTGTTAAAGGGTTAATGAGCTGTCATCTTAACTGTTTTTATTTTCAGTTAGCTCATACTTCAAGCTGAAAGCTAATGATCTGATCAGCTGCATGCTGGTGCGATAAGCTGTTTGTTTTACAGTCAATTTACGTATGATCCGATTAGTCGACTAATCGAAAAAATTATCTGTGATTAGTCGACTATCAAAATAATCGTTTGTGGCAGCCTTAGTTTGGGGACTACAGGAGTCCGGCTCTAATCAGAGAGGGTAAAACCAAACTGTTGGTTTGGTCTGACTATTTCTAGATAGTATCATAAAAACATTTGATATGTGAATTGAAAAGGTTAGATCTGAATTGATAAACTGACAGAAAAAACTTGAGGCCCGAGCTCTTCTCCAAGCCATCCCAGTGCATTTTAGTAATAATTGGCCACTACACACCAAGTCTTTTAAATGTTTCCATGGCTCCATGAAGCTGAAAGATGAGATTGAGATCCAAGCTAAGCCCCCCTTGTGCAGTCTGATGGTGGGACCATAGCAAAGCTTGGATTTCAGCTTCTGTGAACACCCAGGAAATAAACCATGCAGCCACTCCACATCACGATCTACCCACTATCTGATTCCTTCTGACACCTTACAAAGAGAAGCGCTCTGGGTTTCTGAAGGCCAGTGTGGTTGTTGGTATATCTGACAGCCAGAAATGAGATCTGCATTCAGATACACACACACACACACACACACACACACACACACACACACACACACACATATATATATATATATATATATATATATATATATATATATATATATATATATATATAAAAAAGATCATTAAGTCTATACTATATGTCATCACCATTATGTGGTTGTTGCTATTTAGCATGACAGAACTATATCACCAGCAGGCATATAGTAAATGGGAATCTGACCCACACAGGGGGACACTGTAATTCCTGTGGTAAACCCTCCAGTCGACTCTCAGTGGATTGTCTTCTCTCCTTCCCAAAAAGATTATCAAAATAAATAGTAATGTCTGATGAAAGATGGCATGTGCACTAAAAAGACAAACAAAATGGAAAGCTCAATCACACCATGGAATCAGGTTTCATACAGAGCAGGCCCAAATGAGAAAAACAGGCCTCGCCCCAAAAACAGCAGTTTACCTCCAGTTTGGCAGAGTTATGACTGACAAAGACATTCTCACATTCCCTCATCACACCACCAGTGACCCCTTCTGCATTTAGTTGTTTCCTAACCCTCTACTATCCAGAAAAGAACTAAACTGATAACAATGAAGCTGTTTTTATGTGGAGCACACGTGAGGCTTGTAAAGTTGGGCATTGACATGTTACACCCCATGCTGTGCAGTTTCAGGCACCACAAACATTTCACTTCCCTATAACACCACACAGTGTACACATGCTGATGATGTTAATACAGTATGGAGCACATATACCTTGTAGGAAGATTGCACAAGACCGCTGATGGGAACAACCATTTAATTCTACATTTGTTATCTGGAGAAGTTTCTTGTGTAGTGAACTGAGCATGACACTGACAATAGTTGGTTTGGTGTTGTGATCTCCATTATATCTTCTAGCATATTCACATGTAAGTTCACATGCAGTATTCAAACACAAACATCAGGCAGATTGGTTTGTCACATGCACTGCAAAGAGCATAGTGACCTCCCAGGGTTTGAGACTACCAAGATCAAACACACATCTAACCAAACAAACATCAAAATTATTATCTTACATCAATAAACAAAATACTGGTTTAAAGTTTCCTCAAACCAATTGCAGTGGCGGGAATGTGGACTTTCACAAAGAAATTATCCATGTCACCACCTCACTACTAGTGCTGCAGGGCATTCCCCACACTATCTGATTGTCAATGGGGAAGTTGCAGTAGATTTGTGAATTCATATTTTATATTGCAAGACTACAAATGCTGGGGCCTCAGCAAACATAAGTGAATGTGTTTGTGATGTAAAAACCTGAAAGTGGTCACTGATCATTCACTTGTAAATTTTAGACTTTAAACGATTCCAAATTACTGAAGACTGATGAAAAATATCTAAAAGTAAAAAAAAAAAAGTATGAAGTATAAAAAATAGCTAGTTATATGTCAAGTTATCTGGACAAGGAAAGTTTGGACAGATGAGCACCGGAATTCCGCTCAGTGCTGATCATGTTAGTCCAGGTCTACCATCTGCTATTCAACTGTTATCTCAAGAACAAAACTGGAGGCCACTATTTGTCTTTGTGTGTCAGATCAGCAGAGTACAACCTGTGAGTAAAGACGCATCTCGTTGCCCTGTGGGGCCTTTGGCACCGCTCTGCAGGCCAGGGAGCGGTGGTGTCCATTTTATTTTTTGTACCACAGTCCTTTAAGGTAGCTGTAATTAAACCTCTTCTTAAAATGGCAGCAGACAAAGGACTCATCTCTGTACTTGTCCTGTTAGATCTTAGTGCCGCATTTGATACCATTGACCATCAAATTCTTTTACAGAGACTGGAACATCAAATTGGCATCAAAGGAACCGCCCTAAGCTGGTTTAAGTCGTATTTCTTAGATTGATCTCAGTTTGTTCACGTCAATAATGAATGCTCCATGCATACCAAAGTTTGTCACAGTGTCCCACAAGGTTCTGTACTAGGACCACTTCTATTGAGTCTATAACTCTAAAAAGGATCATCTTCTGGGAGCATGAATGTGCACTGTTAGTTAAACGCCAATCTCACGATTAGATTTAGATTTCTTGTGCACAAAACAATAAACCAATAATAACTAAACAAACAAATATTATATCTATAGCCAGGGTGTGAGTAGTTTTTGAGTGCCAGAACTAAAAAAAAACTTGAAAACAGACTGTGTAGAATGTGTACTTAAGGATGTGAGGAGATGTTGGACTGAACCTGGGACATCCTCATGAGTTTAATGTTTGATGACAACATCCTTGGCCACTTTAGTGCATGATCAACTAGGGACACATAGAAGTCCATGTCTATGATATCATCACTTAACTGCTAAGGTGTGTCTGTCAATCTAGGTTTGTTTGGAATTATTTTTCAGTGTGGAGTGTTCCTGTTTTACAGACTTCATGGCTCTAAAAGAATGAACTTGTTTGAACTGATGGATGCATTTGTGATAAACTCTTTATCAAATCATATTCTAGCAAATGTCTGTACATTCAGTGACCCAACAGTCCGCTGGAACCTAAAAGTATTTCCACACTAGGTCAGAAATGACATGGAAGATAATAAAAACAAACCTTCTGATTGTGTTTCTTGTTGCTCACTAAATACATTATTTTGTTGAATGAAACTCTGAAAGGAAAATTTTGTCCACTTAAATCTGGGTCCACTGAATGACACGAAAATAAAAATTGAAGTTTCTGAATTGCCTGAAAAGCCTGTGGAATGCTTTGCTTAATACTCCTGGCTGTATTCAGATTATGCAGTTTGTACTTTCCACATGTCAAAGTCACAGTGACCTAAACACGTAAACACACAATGAGATGAACTTGATGGTCATGTTTCTCAAGCTCGCCACAGTCCACATCTTATATAATGGAGGTGTTTAAGGAGACAAACTTCAGAAACGGATCAATTCAGCAAAAAAAAAAAAAAAGACAGTTGAAAAAACAGAAGAGACAACTGTGTCAAGTAAGGTCATTTTAATTGTCACTAGTACAAATATAGTTAAATGCATTTCTGTAAGCTCCTAAAATGTGTTTAGTTAAAAGTAGCAACAATAATAATGCTAATTGTAACGGTGCAATCTTAGCCAGTGTCTTCATTTTGATGATTCTCAGACCAGACTGTGGACTGCAGTGTCTTCACTCTACTTTCAGCTCAACTCACATGGAACCTCAACCGAGGTGATACCAAAAAAAGTACCCGATATTGAGTAAAACTTTTAAAAATGGAAAAATAAATTAACATAAGTTACTGGTTGACACTTTGGTGTCATGCACACAGGTATGGTTGGTATATTTGTCCACTAGCAACAATTATTCAATCATAATAATAAATCGATTCAAACTGGATAAACATTGTTAAAAAGACACAAAAGGCACAAGTATATGTACGTCTAAAACATTCCCTGTACCAATGCGATAATGGTGGGTAGTGAGGTGTTAAGAATGTAAAGCCACTGGTTCTCATCTCAGAACTTCTGATTGGGAAAATCTGACCAGGGGTGCCGTAAAAGCTAATTGTACTGGTGTGAATGTGAAGCAAGCTGCTGCTAGAAAACAACATGGTGCACTGTCAACTTTCCCATGGTAAACACACTGATACAACACTGATGTGAAAACACATTAGCCTGATGACTCACTGGGGGAAGGGCGCTCTTAAAGAGTAAAGAGCGAGAAAGTGGCCATTACCTCCACCTCATCACTACCTCCTCCTGCACTGTAAATAACTAATACGTTTATGTTAGGAACATCAAACAGCTGGTTAAAACCTAGATGAGCAAACCAACTGTCCCCCCTTTTCCTCCTGTACTAACACACACCACTCTAATTTAACAGCTGGGGAAGTCCTCATGCACAGGCGTTATGGTGTCATCATTTGCTTTCACACAAACACACACAGAGAGCCCGAGGCTGCACCATCAACAGGTATGACCTCTGACTTGTATAGATAGGTGGTTTGCTAACTATGATTGCCAGCTAGGTTCTAAACTCCATCCAATGTATAAACTGTATGAACTGTAAAAACATCATACTGAATACAGTGTAAAAACACTTTTTTTTTTTTTTTTTTTTTTTTACTGTGCAGTCAAGATCATTTCAACCAAGGAACCAGGAATCCACACAGTCAGCTGTGTAAAAGCTTTAGTCAGTTAACAGCTTCTTAGTCTCACTGAGCAAATACTTGGAGGGGGGGTTACAGCAACTGGAATAGTGTATATTGTTGTATGGGAGAGGCTGGAGAAAAGCTTAACCTGACTGCAGCCTCAGTCTCCAGTGATATGTGCTTCTAGACCTTGCCGGCAGAATAACTACTTTCTTCAGAGGGGTTGCTTTAGTTTGGGAAAACAGAGAGATAGATAGATGATGTGTGGAGGGCCACACCAGAGGTGGCTTCAAGCCTTTGAATAGTGAATTGACAGGAACTATTCAAAGCCCAGATAAACTTTTTTTTTTATCTTAGCCCATTCATGAGCAAATATGTGCAGTTATTGAAGTGTCAGATGACATTTAAACCCGGGTACTTTGATAGTTTCATGTTTCACCTCTCAGTAAATTGCTCCAGTCATCCTCAGACAACTGCTCCAGGATTACAGATTCTCGCTGACTAGAGTGTCTCTGGTAAAGCCATAGACCTTCTGTTGCATTCCTCGACTCACCTCAGAGACCTAACGTGCTAACGTCTTTACAAGACAACAAGCAGCAAAGAAGTAGCATCAACGTGGGAGCACATTCTTTAGCTACTGAGAGGACTCTAAGGCACTCTGGGCCCACAACCAAATTCACACAGCAACAAAGATGTTAAAGTGGAGGTTGTTTGCTTAGAATGAATGGCATAAAATGAATGAATGGAATTGACCAAGAGAGAGGCACTGATGAAAAAGTTTCTCATTAAAAAACACAGATCATCCTAAAAAAAAGAAACGACCCTTACACCACTTTACTTTCACAAAGAGGAGTGGAGGAGGAGGAATTAATTATCACTGTTTGTTTTCACTGCATCATAAAGTCACAGTGTGACAGATGTCCAAAGTGCTTTTCCTTCCTCACTCCCCTCCAAAATAAACCCACCAGGTTAAGCAGCTGAGATAAGAGTGATTAGGAAAAACACATCTTGTGAAAATATGACAGCCTTTCAATGCCAGTATCTCATTGTCTCCAGGAAAACTACATTTGCAAATGATGAATGAAGTGTCGAACAAAGACGAAAAAATGAAGACTTGTTGCCAGTTAAGGTGAGAGCAGCAGTTGGGAGGCTGAGGGTGGTGTTATTACATCTGCTTTAGCTTAATGTTAATTCAGAGAGCACTAATTTAATTCATACAACAAAAGCAGTAATTTCACTCACTTGCACTACTAATTCATTTAAATTGATTCAACTTTGACTACAACATCAGTTGATGCCTACAATAAACAAAACACAAGTAAAGGCCTGTCTCTAGTATAAGGCCGTTCCAAATAAAGACCTTCATCTATTTGCTTTTGGGGCAAATACATTTTCGACACTGCTGGTACCTCCCTGAAACGCATGCCATGGAACACATGCCAAACTACTGCAGTAGGCAATAGGCACTTACAGTAAGGCTTGTAGAGACAGGGACAGAGACAGTAAAGTGCGTGTCTATCATCATGTCCTAAGTATACTTATTCCCAGACTAACACAGTGAGTGGGTGGGTGGGGGTCAGAGGTGAAAATTAACCATTGCAGTGCAGAGTCTGTGGAGCCTGGAATGGATCCCCCTTACAGAACTAAGTGGATTCTGATTAAGCTCTTCATCCTCACCTACCACACCACTCCATCAATAAACAACACTAACATCACTAAAGAAAATACTGGGTCCTTCGAGAGCCCTATGTAAGGATGGAGGCCTAATCTTGTACGAAGAGCTCAAAGAAAACAAATAGAAATAACTGAGTGAGTGTGAAAGAGAGTGGATAAGGCGAACAAACAAACCAACAAACAAATCACAGGCAGGAGAGAATGACACTTCATTTTGACCTTTTAGGAGATATAACTCAGATGTTCAGTCTGATATTTAGAATATGGAATTTTGATAAGGCTTCCTAATGATGGCCTGTAGAAGAAGAAGCAGAAAATAGACTTCTGTAAAAAAAAAAAAAAGGAAAAAAAAAAGGACTAATTGCATTGTTTTAATGGAGCTGGAAAAGTTGGAACAATTTGTGCATGAAAATGTGACCATTGTACAGTTGCATGGGCAGTAAAAAGAACTATGAATAGCTGATACTCAAACCAGTCAAATAAGGTCACTGTAAACCATGAAAGTTCCATTCTGAGAAACAATTAAGCATCATTATTCAAAAAGTCTATTTCTTCCAGTCAATCCGAAACTCCAATCACTGTATAAAGAGACCCCACAAACCCTGTGGCTTCTCATATGAAAAGTCTATTGAGCATGAGGGGAAATGGAATAAGCTCAGCCTCAAGGCTGATCAGACAAATCAGAGCCGTATTTCCAACTCAAAAGGTAAACCATCCACGGGTGAAGCCTCTTACAGTGTGTGCATCTGGAAAAGTAATTTTGGGCATTGGGGCAGCATGAAAGCAGAGGCTTTATTTACAGTGACTGATCTGTACATCAATTTGGCATTTGAAATATCAGACAAAGGACATTCTTCATGATGTGCCCAAGCACCATTACCTAAACCTCTTGGCACTCTTTGTTAAAGCTGTGCCTGTGTTTGGAACTTCATTCTTATTGATTCATGGTCTATTTTATTTATTTTTTTACTTTAAAATGCACATCAGGTCTTTATCAGGATATGGAACTGGCAATATGAAATAAAAGTCCCCTGGAAAAGTTGTCCTTTTGTAAAATGTATTTCCTAATTGTAATGAATAATAAGCCTAACACCTGATTTATTTAATAGGTATTATTTATTTGTTCAGGATTTATTTAGATATTTAGATTTATTTCTGTCTCACTTTTTTGTAAATGCTTTTGCTATTTAAATACAGGACACAGTGGCAGAACAGACAAATGCCTCATGTAAAAAACAAACAAAAAATAACATATGGTTAAAAATAGAAACATGGTAGTCATGAGCTGCTTAACTGGTTTAGAGCCTGATAGTGGAGTGGTTGCTGTTCACATGTACGTGTGCATGGAAACTAAAAGAATACCCGCGGTCACCAGCTTGCTGATCCTTAAGCTTCATTCAGTAGAATACAGCTCTTTAGAAGCTGAACATTAAAGCCATGTTTGGCACAGCTCCTTTTCCTGTAGCCCAGGTTGTACGTTTCAGCTTTCCACATTCCTCAACTCTTTTTCAAAGCCAAATGTGTGAACTCCGTCTCCAGCAAACAACTTTAAATGCAGAATAAAATGACATCTCAGCCGAAACCCAATAACAGAGAGAAATCTACAATCCTCTGCAAACTTAGGCCTGAAACAGCAAATGACTACAGAATGAATACAAACATCACAAAGTCAGTGTGTTTTCAAAACACAAGCTTCAGGTTAGATTTGTGCTATGTCATGACAAGATCATGTGAAAAACCTTAAACTATGTAATAGCAAGACAACCAATAAATAGCATAAGATAACAAAACCTCAAACAAACTGATTTTAAATTAGCATTACAGTCCATTCTTGCAGTAGTTTGACAAAATCAGCATAGTCTTTCAAGTGCCTCTATTTACAACTGATGTTTGACAGTGATACATGACCTTTTGCAAATGAGCTACTGCAATTTTAACTACCGTTCCCTCTACCCTCCCTCAGCCGACTAAAGAGAAAGAAATCAAAACGATTCTCAACTCCATTTCTAAAAAACGCCTCTGTGCTGTTGTTGGCAGGCGGCCCAGGTCTGTTAAAATAAGAATATGCTCCCTGTGGGCTTGCTTAATTGCTCTGATACCCACAGGATGTCTGGAGCAAAGCAACACATGCCTCACAGACTGTATGCCAAACTCACTCTCTTGAAAAGTAAAACAATTTTGGCTCAGTGCTCCCTGTGAGAAGTAATTAGTGGATAAATGTAAATGTATCTTAAAGTCTGTGTAAAGGCAATTACATGTTTTCTTTCAAAACACAATAAATATGTTGGAAAATAGTTGCTGAAAACATGTGAAAAGACTTTGAACGATATATAACTGAAATGTAGAGTTTTTCACCAGTTTTCAGTCCAGGATTTTTTGGGGCAGTCCTAAAATGAGACTGCATGACACATTGAGGTAAGCATTAACATAATACTTAGCATACCCCCGCCCCCTAGTGCAACGGTATAAAAGCCTTCAGTGCAACCCCCTTTAGGTTAAGTGTGGTATTCACACTGGGACTAATTAACACGACAAAAAGCCTAAAATGTGTGAATGTGAGCAAAGTGTCATTGAAGTGTGAATTTTACAACCACATTTTGCTCTGAGTGGGCAAACTTGTCCAAAGCTGTTTCCACTCTCAGGTTGCAAATTTATTCTAATTTCCAACAGAAGTGTGAAACATAATGTAACACATATATAAAGATTAGATCGACCAATACAGATGTTAGTACTGAAATGTGTACGTTTTTTTGTTGGAAATTTCAGGACTATCTGGAAAACAACTCAGCTGTCCATGAGAATAACATCTGACTTTGAAAATGAAGCTGAGGTGAATGAGCACTAGCAGAAGGCCAGATTAAATTACATCTAATTTTTATTTTTGAGATATCTAGTTTTGCAAATTAACGAATTAATGAGTTTTTGGTACCGATTATGTTTGAACCTGTACACAATCACTTCTGGGGTGCATCATGCAATAATTTTTATTTGTAAGGTTACTTTTGTTACTTTTAATTTAAAAATAAAAGATTTGTTTTCAATCTTGTATTGATCTAGGTCCATATAATTATTCCTGAATATGAATATGTCCAACTAATGCTGTGTCACTATTTGCATTTCTCAAATTCAGTCTGGAATGGAGTGCTGGAGGCCAAATCAGCAGTACATTTCTCTCTGAGTTGGTTTGAACACTTTCCAGACAAGATGCTAACAAGTTCAGGACATGAGTACTGTGCTGGTGGTGCATTGTGTTCAAACAGTGGGAGAGAGAGAAGACCAAGTGGCTGAAAGCTCACTACTGCATATTATAAGAAAAACAGATGGTGTGTTTTCCTCACTCCCCTACTGCTATCACACATGCTCAACAACCGTGAACCCGGAGGAGCTATATGTGAGAGTAATATATATTACTTATGTGTCTGAATTAGCTGGACCAGAAATACAGTTTAATGTATACATTTTACAGCCATCATTTTTAAAGCACCGTTTTTGTTCAAAAACAATTTGTGTTCACTTTACTGAGACCTCTACACACAATGAAACACCTGATTACCTGGTTAAAATTAAATGGTTAAACCTCTTGTACTTCATACTCTTTTCAGTTTGCACATAACAAAACTGCAACACACGTAGTATTAGTGATGTGTCGGTCGTGAACCATTCGGTCAATATGAACTAATCTTTTTATATGACTTGGGAGTAATGAGTCGTCTCAGTGAGTGAGTCGTTGTCATGCAGTACCTTTCCTCACTACATGGCAGCTGCATAAGCTCAGTCAGGAGGACAGGAAACAGAAATGATTAGTTCACGATTCACTCAACTGTGTCCGTCCTCAGGTCCCTGTTCATTTGTCACGTGACAGCCAGGCCGCTCTGGCAGTGTGACGAGCAGTAAGCACAGTTCATACAAATCATTCTTTCATTCATTTGTTACATGACAGCTGTAGCTCAGCTACAGGGCTGTGGACTGAGAAACAAACAAGGGAATGAATGATTTGTTGTTGTCTTGTCATACACGATATACGTTATTCATTCATGAAATCATAATTAATTAGTGGTCTTCGGTTCTTGTAGATGTGTATAGTGTTATTGGGTATATAATGTAAAGTGTGTTTGTAAATTAATACTTTCGAAAATTATATCAATATGTTGCTTTTGTGTTATACTCTGCCATAAAATAATAAAATATAATAGTAACAACAAATATAAGAATAGTAACAACAAATATAATAATAATAATAATAATAATAATAATAATAATAATAATAATACAATAAATGAATAACAATAAATGTACCATGTAAACATTTTAAGGAACTTCTTGTTACTTTTTTTGTAATTGTATTACTAATTGTCAAAATTTGTTTTACATTCACTTGTCCTCCACCAGCTGTCATTTGACAGGCAGTTCAGGCTGTGTAAGAAGCAGTTCGTTCTCGTTTATCCGGATCGTTCATTTGTCAAGTGACTGGCAGCTCAGGCTGTGTAACGAGCAGTGCATTCATTCTCGGATCGGTCTCTTGTTCATTTGTCACATGACAGCTACCTAGTCACTTTCGTGCAATTAAACAACAATGGCAGAGAGGATACAGAACACAAGTCACTTTATTGTGGTGTGTATTTTTTTTCCTAGGTTTTCATATGGTTTTAATTGCTTGGGCATTTTGTTTATTAGGCTTTGTCAGCTGAAGCAAACCATGTTGCCTTCAGTGTTAAGCGTTTTAGAACTGTGGTCTTTTTTACAACACCCACAAGAGGGCTAGAGCACCACCCACTGTAAAAATGAACGAAATGACTCAAAAAAAGATTTGTTCAATTTACTGTCCGAGAGTAAGAGATCCGAGTCAGTAAAAAGACTCGAACTTCCCAACACTACCTAGTATCTGGTAAAGAGACAGACAGACAGACAACTGATAAAAATCATTATGACCATCTGGGGCTAAAGCTTCAGAAGCCTACCCCTGGCGCTGCATATTGATGGAATTATAAAAATAAGACCCAGGATTAATTTA
The DNA here is from genome assembly GCA_018985215.1 of Larimichthys polyactis. Classification (NCBI taxonomy): domain Eukaryota; kingdom Metazoa; phylum Chordata; class Actinopteri; family Sciaenidae; genus Larimichthys; species Larimichthys polyactis. The sequence goes on from JAFMOB010000045.1 coordinate 179,501, forward strand.
GAAACTCTTTGACTACTGAATCTTGTGTTTCTCTGTGCTTGACAATTTGACAGGGTATTCACATTGTTCTAATCGACTGACTGTCGCTTATTGCAACATCATGCAAAATCCTTACACATCCTTATTGGAGTGCATTATACTGGCTGATGTTTCCATTTTTGTGTTTCCCTTATGTATGCACATGCAAGGGCACAAACTGAGCAGAAAATTGTGACCTTGACAAACTTTATTTAACTCAAACTGTATTTATTTATATAGCACCTTTCATGCAGACATGCAGCCTGAAGTGCTTCACATAGCAAAATAAAACCGAAATAGACACCAATGAATAGAGTCTGGCAAAATAGGGGTTAAAGAACAACTGCATTAAAATGAAAAACCAAGTCAGCAAACAAAAACTACAACAATAAAATAAATGAAATGTTAAAAGCAAATTCAAACCCATAAGATGAAGAGGCAGGGAATAAAAAGTATGATCAAGGTGATAATCAAGACCTAAAATCTCAGCAGTGAGTGGCAAGGCACCTTAAATAAAAGCCAGGCTAAAAAGATATTGTTTAAGACAAAGAGTATTAATTTCAGAGTTGCACTAATGGTTTGCATTTGATTGTATAGGTGTGCCTAATAAACTAGTAATGTATCCGTGTTGGAGTTCTTACACAGTACAGTTAATGCCTTTTTATCTTTTCTGTTTTTCTCTTCTTTAACTCATTCCCCCTACTCTTATGTTGGTATAACTTGTCAGTATCCTGTCTTTCAAATCTCCCCACCTCTGGCTACCACATTCCTCTAAGTATGGCCACACACTGGCAGCTGCACTGTGAACTTATCTTGAGCTAAGAAAGGGGATATGCCGTGCTCTCTTCCTGTCAGCACAGATGTCAAGGTGAACTTGGGGGACTTAAATAACCGGCTCCATGACCCTGGGACCCTCCTGCCCCCACCCCTGTCAGCTGCACAGATTAGAGGAAGTCTCTTGTTTACAAGGGGGGTGTGGTGTCTGTTTTAGCTGCAACTAAATCTTATACAGGATAAAAACAGCAAGGTGGATTACATGCATCAGTAGCACTGAGGGTTTGTGCGCCATTTTTGCTTTTATTTAGACAGTGCAGTGCAGCGATAACAGGAATTGTGGGCATGATGATTCCCAAGCCCGGAAATTAACTGTGGTATATTTCAGTTATGTATGGTTAAAAAAATGAACGATTATAAGCAGACACTAAATGTAGTATGTATAGAAGGTCTTGTAGTGTTGATGTAATTTAAAGTTTAAACAGTCCCAGAGGAGGCAACAGTGCTATATGAGCACACATTTTTATAAATAAAAATATATTTTGCTTCGGGTTGTAGATTTTTATAACTGCTGTGTTAAGATTTCCAGCAGTGTTGCGATTTCCAGCAGTGTTGCATGTCTGTTTTTTTCAAACTATCTTGGGTTCAACCTATCAGTGAGTTTGACTTCTACCAAGTGGTAGAGGAGCCAGTCGAACTCATTGATAAAATAGTGATAAGATTCTTAGCGCCCACAAATCCAGTTGTCCTTTAGTTGTACCACCATCCTAGCAGCCACTTTGGAACTTTGGAGCCACTTTCCAACTGGGTCCAATAGAATCTATCAGTGGTCTCTTACTACATCTTACTTACTACTGCTGCAGCCCAGTAAACATCAACACACATTAACTTGATTATCAGTAACTTTAAACTATAACCACAGTAAACTGTTGTGGAACTTTTGTGTGTCTAGTTAGCCAGTCCCCTGTAGCCGGTGTGGTACCTCCGCAGGTAGCTTCAGTTAGCCGTCCCCCGGTAGTTCCCGAGTAGCCGGGAGGCTGGTTGAATGTTTGAAGGAGGCACAGCCCCAAACTGAAGCCCACGGTACACCACCAATCGCTCCATATTTCTAACAGATTTTCCCCGCTCAGCGACACACCCGCTGAGAAACCAACTCTGGTCATTAGCAGCTCCATAGTCCGAAACGTGAAGTTAGCGACACCGGGGGCCATAGTTAAATGCATCCCGGGGGCCAGAGCGGGCGACATCGAATCTTTTTTGAAACTGCTGGCTAAAGATAAACGTAAATACAGTAAGATTGTTATTCACGTCGGCGGTAATGACACCCGGTTCCGCCAATCGGAGGTCACTAAAATTAATGTTTCATCGGTGTGTGAATATGCCAAAACGATGTCGGACTCCGTAGTTTTCTCTGGACCCCTCCCCACTGTGACCAGTGATGACATGTTTAGCCGCATGTCGTCATTCCACCGCTGGCTGTCGAGGTGGTGTCCAGAAAACGATGTGGGCTTCATAGATAATTGGACACCTTTCTGGGGAAAACCTGATCTGATTAGGAGAGACGGCATCCATCCCACTTTGGATGGAGCAGCTCTCATATCGAGAAACATGGCCAAGTTTATAAGTTGACCAAAACCATGTCAACAACCCAGAGTTGAGATCAGGAAGCAGAGCTGCAGTCTTACACGCTTTCCTGCACCTCCATTAGAGCAGTTGCCCACCCAGTCCTTTAGTATAGAGACTGTGTCTGTCCCCCGTCCACCTACATTATTTAAAGATAAAACAAACAGAAGAGGAGTTCATTGTAATAACTTAATAAAAATTAAATCAACATCTCCAACAGTCCAAAATAAGAGAATGAAATGTGGACTCCTGAATATCAGGTCTTTGTCATCTAAAGCTGTCTCACTGAAACCTGGCTGCAGGAGGATGAATATGTTAGCTTAAATGAATCCACTCCTCCAAGTCATAATAATCAAATCAAATCAAATCAATTTTATTTGTATAGCCCAAAGTCACAAAATACATTTGCCTCAGAGGGCTTCACAATCTGTACAGGGAGTGACACCCTCTGTCCTTAGACCCTCGGTTCGAGTGAGGAAAAACTTGCCCACAAAAACCCTTTTAACAGGGAAAAAATGTGGAAGAAACCTCAGGAAGAGCCACAGAGGAGGGATCCCTCTCCCAGGACGGACAGACGTGCAATGGATGTCACGTGTACAGGACAATTCAACACAAACAAATTGTACAATGACTGATAAAATGACAATGAATTACAATGAATGATAAAAATGATTACAGTAACAGATATGGTAGTAATAATATATGTAGTGGGCGTCGTGCAGGACCACAGCAGCAGCCACGATCCACGAGAACCTGCTGGACGACAGAGCATAGAAACTCCGGGGAAGTTTGGTTAGTAACATGCATTAATGAGACATGTCCACAGATGGAGAGAGATAGAGAGAGAAAGAGATAGAGAGGGAGGGGGAGGGGGAGGGAGAGGGAGAGGGAGAGGGAGAGGGGGAGAGAGAGAGAGAGAGAGAGAGAGAGTTTTCGGTAAGGGAGATGTGTGCATCTTCAACCAATACCGTGCCTGGCTAGGCATAACCCTAGGCGGGGTCCCCCGGCAGTCTAATCCTATGGCAGCATAACTAAGGGATGACCTGAGCCAGCCCTAACTATAGGCTTTATCAAAAAGGAAAGTCTTAAGTCTACTCTTAAAAGTGTTGACCGTGTCTGCCTCCCGAACCCAGAAAGGTAGTTTGTTCCACAGAAGAGGAGCCTGATAGCTGAAAGCTCTGGCTCCCAATCTACTTTTGGAAACTATAGGAACCACAAGGAACCCAGCATCCTGAGAGCGCAGTGTTCTAGAGGGGTAGTAAGGTATTATGAGCTCTTTTAGATACGATGGTGCCTGACCATGAAGAGCTTTGTAAGTAAGGAGAATAATTTTAAATTCTATTCTAGATTTAATAGGCAGCCAATGCAAGGAAGCCAAAATGGGAGAGATGTGATCTCTGATCTTGGTTCCTGTCGGAACACGTGCAGCAGCATTCTGAATTAACTGTAAAGTCCTAAGAGACTTATTAGAGCAGCCTGATAACAAAGAGTTACAGTAGTCCAGCCTTGAAGTAACAAATGCGTGGACTAATTTTTCTGCATCCGCCTGAGAGACAATGCGTCTGATTTTAGCTATGTTACGTAAGTGGAAGAATGCAGTCCTCGAAATTTGTTTTATGTGGACGTTAAAGGACAAATCCTGATCAAAAACAACTCCAAGATTCTTTACAGTGGAGCTGGAGGCCAGGGTGATCCCATCTAAAGTAACTAAGTCTCTAGAAAGAGAGTTTCTGAGGTGTTTGGGTCTAATTACAAGAACTTCAGTTTTGTCTGAATTTAACATCAAGAAATTGTAGGTCATCCAACTTTTTATATCCTTAAGGCATGCTTGGAGTTTAGTTAACTGATTGGTTGCATCAGGCTTGATCGATAAATATAATTGGGTGTCGTCAGCATAACAATGAAAATTGATTGAGTGATTCCTAATAATGTTCCCTAAAGGAAGCATATATAAACTAAATAGAAGTGGTCCAAGTACAGAACCTTGTGGGACTCCATGACAAACTTTGGTCTGCATGGACGATTCATCATTGACGTGAACAAACTGAGATCGATCTAAAAAATACGACTTAAACCAGCTTAGGGCGGTCCCTTTGATGCCAATTTGATGTTCCAGTCTCTGTAAAAGAATTTGATGGTCAATGGTGTCAAATGCAGCACTAAGATCTAACAGGACAAGTACAGAGATGAGTCCTTTGTCTGATGCCATTAGGAGGTCATTTGTAACTTTGACTAATGCGGTCTCTGTGCTATGATGCACTCTAAATCCTGACTGGAAATCCTCAAATAGACTATTGTTATGGAGAAAGTCACACAGCTGATTAGCTACAGCTTTCTCAAGTGTCTTAGACAGAAAGGGAAGGTTTGATATCGGTCTGTAGTTGGCTAAGACCTCTGGGTCTAGAGTGGGCTTTTTAAGAAGAGGTTTAATTACAGCTACCTTAAAGGACTGTGGTACATATCCTGATAATAAAGACAGATTAATCATATCCAATAACGAATTACTAGCTTCGGGTAAAACATCCTTGAGCAGCCTGGTTGGGATGGAGTCTAAGAGACAGGTTGACGGCTTAGCTGCAGAAATGATTAAAGTTATTTGATGAAGGTCGATGGGAGAAAAACTGTCTAAATACATAACAGGTTTTGCAGCTGTTTCAAAACTTGCTGTATCAGAATGCAGATCAATGCCTGTTGAGGGCAAGAGGTGATGAATTTTGTCTCTAATAGTTATAATCTTATCATTAAAGAAGCTCATGAAGTCATTGCTACTTAGACCTAAAGGAATAGATGATTCAGTAGAGCTGTGATTCTCTGTTAGCCTGGCTACAGTGCTGAAGAGAAACCTGGGGTTGTTCTTATTCTCCTCAATTAAAGAAGAGTAATAGGCTGCTCTGGCATTACGGAGAGCCTTCCTGTATGTTTTGAGATTATCTTGCCAGACTAGATGAGATTCTTCCAGTTTAGTGGCACGCCATTTGCGTTCAGATTTACGTGCCTCTTGCTTTAATTTACGAGTCTGCTGGCTATACCATGGTGCTAGCCTTCTTTGTTTAATTATCTTCTTTTTCAGAGGTGCAATAGAGTCTAGAGTTGTCCGTAATGAGCCTGTAATACTATCAACAAGATACTCATATTCCTCGAAGTACTGGTCGAGGTGGTGGAGTTGGAGCCATATTTGACTCAAGTCTATTAATAAATCCTAAACCTAAACTAAATTATAATTCATTTGAAAGACTTGTTCTTAGCCTCACTCACCCAACCTGGAAAACATCGCAGCCAATTTTATTTGTTACAGTATATTGAGCTCCAGGTCCTTATTCTGAATTTTTATCTGAATTTGCAGAATTGCATCAGGCTTGATCCTTAAAACAGATAAAGTAATTATTGTAGGTGATTTTAACATTCATGTGGACAACCACAATGATAGTCTTAGTACTGCGTTTATCTCTTTATTAGACTCAATTGGCTTTTGTCAGAGTGTAAATAAACCGACTCTTTGTCTGAACCACACTCTTGATCGTGTTCTCTCATATGGCATTGAAATTGATCATCTAATTGTCTTTCCACAGAATCCTCTTCTGTCTGACCATTTTTTAATAACCTTTGAGTTCATATTACTGGACTATAAGCCTTTGTGCAGAAACTTCTACAGCAGATGTTTATCTGATAGTGCTGTAGCCAAATTTAAGGAAGTGATTCCTTCAGCATTGAATTCAATGACCATGATGTCTCAATGTACAGGACTTGTCTGCTTCCTTTAGCCCCTCACAAATAGATCATCTTGTTGATAGTACTACAGGCTTATTACGGACAACTCTAGACTCTATTGCACCTCGGAAAAAGAAGACAATTAAACAAAGAAGGCTAGCACCATGGTATAGCCAGCAGGCTCATAAATTAAAGCAAGAGGCACGTAAATCTGAACGCAAATGGCGTGCCACTAAACTGGAAGAATCTCGTCTAGTCTGGCAAGATAATCTCTAAACATACAGGAAGGCTCTCCGCAATGTTAGAGCAGCCTACTACTCTTCATTAATAGAGGAGAATAACAACAACCCCAGGTTTCTCTTCAGCACTGTAGCCAGGCTAACAGAGAGCTACAGATCTACTGAGCCATCTATTCCCTTAGGTCTAAGTAGCAATGACTTCATGAGCTTCTTTAATGATAAAATTATAACTATTAGAGACAAAATCCATCACCTCTTGCCCTCAACAGGCATTGATCTGCATTCTGATACAGCACGTTTGGAAACAGCTGTAAAACCTGATATGTATTTAGACTCTTTTTCTCCCATCAACCTTCATCAAATAACTTTAATCATTTCCTCATCTAAGCCGTCAACCTGTCTCTTAGACCCCATCCCAACCAGGCTGCTCAAGGATGTTTTACCTCTAGTTAATCATTCTTTATTGGATACGATTAATCTGTCTTTATTATCAGGATATGTACCACAGTCCTTTAAGGTAGCTGTAATTAAACCTCTTCTTAAAAAGCCCACTCTAGACCCAGAGGTCTTAGCCAACTACAGACCGATATCAAACCTTCCCTTTCTGTCTAAGATACTTGAGAAAGCTGTAGCTAATCAGCTGTGTGACTTTCTCCATAACAATAGTCTATTTGAGGATATTCAGTCAGGATTTAGAGTGCATCATAGCACAGAGACCGCATTAGTCAAAGTTACAAATGACCTCCTAATGGCATCAGACAAAGGACTCATCTCTGTACTTGTCCTGTTAGATCTTAGTGCCGCATTTGACACCATTGACCATCAAACTCTTTTACAGACTGGAACAGATTGATCTCAGTTTGTTCACGTCAATGATGAATCCTCCATGCATACCAAAGTTTGTCATGGAGTCCCACAAGGTTCTGTACTAGGACCACTTCTATTTAGTTTATATATGCTTCCTTTAGGGAACATTATTAGGAATCACTCTATCAATTTTAATTGTTATGCTGACGACACTCAATTATATTTATCGATCAAGCCTGATGAAACCTATCAATTAATTAAACTCCAAGCATGCCTTAAGGATATAAAAAGTTGGATGACCTACAATTTTCTGATGTTAAATTCAGACAAAACTGAAGTTCTTGTAATTGGACCCAAACACCTCGGAAATTCTCTTTCTAAAGACTTAGTTGCTTTAGATGGGATCACCCTGGCCTCCAGCTCCACTGTAAAGAATCTTGGAGTTGTTTTTTATCAGGATTTGTCCTTTAACGTCCACATAAAACAAATTTCAAGGACTGCATTCTTCCACTTACGTAACATCGCTAAAATCATCATCAGAGACAATGCGTCTGATGCAGAAAAACTAGTCCACTCATTTGTTACTTCTAGGCTGGACTATTGTAACTCTTTGTTATCAGGCTGCTCCAATAAGTCTCTTAGGACTTTGCAGCTAATTCAGAATGCTGCTGCACGTGTTCTGACAAGAACCAAGATCAGAGATCACATCTCTCCCATTCTGGCTTCTTTGCATTGGCTACCTATTAAATCTAGAATAGAATTTAAAATTCTTCTCCTTACTTACAAAGCTCTTCATGGTCAGGCACCATCATATCTAAAAGAGCTCATAATACCTTACTACCCCTCTAGAACACTGCGCTCTCAGGACGCTGGGTTCCTTGTGGTTCCTATAGTCTCCAAAAGTAGATTGGGAGCCAGAGCTGTCAGCTATCAGGCTCCTCTTCTGTGGAACAAACTACCATTCTGGGTTCAGGAGGCAGACACGGTCAACACTTTTTAGAGTAGACTTAAGACTTTCCTTTTTGATAAAGCTTATAGTTAGGGCTGGATCAGGTCATCCCTTAGTTATGCTGCTATAGGATTAGACTGCCGGGGGACTCCCCTTCCCCTCTCTCCCCCTCCCTCTCTCTCCCTCTCACCATCTGTGGACATACATGTCTCAGTAATGCATGTTACTAACCAAACTTCCCCGGAGTTTCTGTGCTCTGTCGTCCAGCAGGTTCTCGTGGATCGTGGCTGCTGCTGTGATCCTGCACGACGTCCACTACACATATTATTACTGTCATTATTGCTACCATATCTGCTACTGTGGTCATTTGATCATTTATTGTAATTCATTGTCATTTTGTCAGTCATTGTAATTGTACAATATATTTGTGTTGATTTGTCCTCTACACGTGACATCCATTGCACGTCTCTCCATCCTGGGAGAGGGATCCCTCCTCTGTAGCTCTTCCTGAGGTTTCTTCCACCTTTTTCCCTGTTAAAGGGTTTTTTGTGGGCAAGTTTTTCCTCACTCGAACCGAGGGTCTAAGGACAGAGGGTGTCACTCCCTGTACAGATTGTAAAGCCCTTTCGAGGCAAATGTACTTTGTGACTTTGGGCTATACAAATAAAATTTGATTTGATTTGAGTTATAGTGTGTAACAGGTCCAGATGTGGTGATGACAAAATTGTGTCAGTCATGTTAGGCTGCCAAGCTGTGTGGCTGGCAGGGAAAGGGTGGAGGTCAGGGAGGAGGGGTTAGATTACATGTCTCTGTTCTCCCGTCATGGCTTCCTCTGGGATCCCAGCCAGGTAAACTGTCAAAGTCCACTTCCCCCCTCAGAAATGTCAGGATTTAAAAGGGCCTTAAACCTACCCACAAACCCCTTAACCACCCCCATCTCTTCCTGTTTTTACCCAGGGCTAGATGGATGGATGGATGGATGGGTAGATAGATATGTGTCATATTTCTAATCCACCCTCACAGCCCTGTCATGTTCCATCCAAGCAATTGTGGGTGGAGGGTACGTGTTATGACTCCCCCAAGATATAGTTGAGGTCATAAGCACAGCAATGTTCAGGGAAATACAAACAGAACTGATTTTCATTTGCGTGAGTTTGATAGAAATATTAATACCCTGTGGGGGTATTGAGGGAATTTTGGCTTTGGACCCATTTCCAGAGTTGACCATGATTTCTATCAGTTATGATAACATTGTACTCACTAAAGTAATTGCTGAGATCTGGAATCAGGAAGTCGATATACTGTGATGGAGGTTTACAGCCAGTTTGGGTCGTGATTTGTTTTCTTCCAAAAAGTATTTCTTGACAACCTTTTTTTATCGGCTCATCTAACATATGTTTTATAGCAATGCTGCGGTATTCCTAAATCTCACTAAATATTACTTATAGATGGATGAAACTATGAAAAAAAAAAAAAAATGAACAATGAATGCTTACACAAAATAGATCAATCATTTATCCCAAACTGTGATCATCAGTTTCAAACACCCACATATCCAAACTTGGTTTCTCCTTTAGATCACTACATGGAGCCTTTTCCCATAGCATCAAGTCTTTGACATTGTGACGCTGTGGCACAAAAGCAACTAATGATGACCTAATGATTTGCTAACTTGTATTCACGTGGTTTGTTAAAACTGATCTGACCTTAATTGGGTTTGTTTTGCATCGAAACAATCGTTGGCAGGATTTGTTATTTGGCTTGCTCCAGGGTGTTCTAAATAAAAATGCAAACATTGTTTATGACAATGTTTAGATGAAGAGGACAAATTCTTGCTGATGTATGTTCACACCCATAAATCACTATGCAATGTATACACACTGTTTCCTTTGTTCTGAAATATAACAATGGCCTGATCTCATTGCAGAACATAGAAACACAAATGATACTCATGCTCTGTTTATGTGATGATGAGGTACACTTCCTCTGATAGTTTCTACAAATAGATGTTGCTCCTCTCACTGGTCACTAACTGATAAAAGTACAGAAAGTACTCGCACTACTAGTTTACTGCTCAATGTAATGTGTTCATCACAGAGAGCAACACAGAAAAGTCAGATACAACAAAACTTTGCTACCAACATGTAACATGTTATAGTCTGTAACACCATGCATCATTTCTTATCTAGTCTCCTAACCTGCAAACCCTAACACCCCAAAAAAATTAGGCCAATTACCCATTTCATCCTAACATAGTTATGACAAGAAGTCATTAAAACAATCAAACCTGACAAATCATACTTTGGCTGCTAATGAAAACAAAGGCTCTGCAGAATATTCTTGTCCTGGCAATGTGATACTGAGTGAGAGGTGACACATACAGTACATAGTTTTACTCATCCAGTCATCCAGACCATGGTGTTCTATGCCATCGAGACAAGGGTTAGACTGGTGTACAGGATGTTTTTTAGAAAATGTCATATAAAAGTCAAATTAGCAGACACGCATCTTACACAGAATAGTTCATTGACATGTAAATAAGGGTGCATACCTCCAATCTTTGGTTACCATGCTTTGACCCAGTCACTCCTGCAGTTCAGCTGGAGCATGTAGAGCAAGTATGGCAAGAGATGATGCCAAATAACCCCAAAAAATGAGAATTAGAGCTTGCAGGTGTGTTTCAGACCAACAGTGCTCATATAGTCAATTTTAATAACAAAAGGCAGTGACATAAGAAGCAGAATTCACATACTTGCTTGAGTACTTTGTGTGTGGAGGAGTAAAAAATATATCCACAAGGAGGCAGATCAAGGCTGAATCATCATTGGCCAATGCTGAAATATTGTTAAAGCTTTATTTTTTGAGTTCACACATTTTGTAATGATTTTCAGTTACTGAGAACAAGCTTTGTTTTTATCTTTGCAAAAGTTTCAACTATCATTATTATGAATCTGTTCACCTAACTTCATATGCTTGTATATTGCACCCCAACCATTCATGGGCTTAAACTGCATGATACAGACACTTCTAGTTTTATTATTTAAAGATACACACCGCCAAATCTCTGAAGGTTACCAGAATATGTTGAATATTTTTAAAGACAGCAGCAGTGATGATTGAACAGCAGTATAAGAATAAACTGAGCACTTAAACACAACATCTTGTGTGAGGGATGTGTGATGTACACAGTGAAATATGTTACATGTGAATGCCAGAGCACTCCAAATTGTCTGTCTGAACTAGCTTATAGGCTTTGCTCCATTATCATTGTCTCATAGCCCCATCCTGGTCTAACCCTAATAGGGCCATGTGGTGATTGCGCATACACAACATACCCAGACTGTTGATATGAGGCCCACTGAACCATAAGCAATGTGTCTGGTGATTCATCTTCAGCCACTTAAAGCTACACATATGTTAAACATATTTTTAGATCTAAATTTTGTTTCATGGTCATGATAAACATTTGAAAGACAACAGACTATGTGGCACCTCTGAGGTCTAAAGTGTCTCACATTCTGCTGCTCTACTTTTAGAAACTTGCAAAGTTCATTTTTCACAGGCTGCTCAGAAACATGTCAAGCTCAGATTAATACTGGGTGTCCTTCATATGACAGACATCCATGACACTCAAACACGTGTGTGTTTGTGGTCCAGAGATAACAGCTATGTTCTGAGAACTAGACAGAATACATAATAATACATTCATTGTGACTTTTAGTGCAACAGAAACCTTTAAATAATTATATCCTAAGTTGTGCAATGTTGTTAAATTTTGAAGGGGCTTTCAAAAAGACAGTTTCCTGAATTTTTAATCATCTAATATCAGAGCTATTTTGTTCTATTACCTATTACCTCAGAGCGGAGTGATGGTGAGAGGATGGAGAAGAGGGTTTAAGCCCTACATCCGTCATCACTGGAAACGTGAGATTGTTGGCGAATAAAGTGGACGAACTGGAAGCTCTCACCAGGGCACAGAGGGAGTACAGAGAGTCCAGAATCATGTGTTTCACAGAAACGTGGCTGCATGAGCAGATACCAGACTCCAACGTCACCATTCCCGGCTTCCAGACGGTCAGAGCGAGACAACGCGACCAGCAAGAAGAAAGGAGGGGGCCTTGCAGTGCTTGTTAACACCAGGTGGTGTAACCCCGGGCATGTCTCTGTTAAAGAGCGCGTCTGCAGCCTTGACATCGAGTTCGTCGCCATCGGACTTCGTCCATTTTATTTGCCTAGGGAGTTTACCAGTGTTATCGCCATTACTGTTTACATTCCTCCATCTGGAAATGCAGAAGCAGCCTGCGATGCCATCCACACTGTGACTGCAGGATTACAAACGAAACACCCATGGTAACACCATCGCCACTAAAGAGGTCTGCTGCTACCCTAATGACAAACCGTGGGTAACCAGCGACCTGAAGGCCCTTCTCAACGAGAAGATGAGGGCCTTTAGATCAGAGGACCGAGCAAAACTCAAACGGGTGCAAAGGGAGCTCAATGCAGCATCAGGGAGAGCAAGGACTTGGAGATTGGAGAACAACACCACCAGGGACATCTGGAGTGGGATGAGAGAGATCACCAGTTTCCAGAGGAGGGATGGGGAGCAGCTGAGGGGAATGTACGACGTGCGAACGAGCTGAACCTGTTCTTCAATAGGTTCAACTCCAACCCCCCCTTTGAAAGCCTCACATGAGCTGAAGCTGTTGAATACTTACTTTCTAGTTTAATGTGACCATTACATATTTCTCACTTAAAGTAATGGTCTAATACAAAAGTCTTTCTACCATATCATGTTTTCATGAAAGTTACAATGTTCAGGGTTTGGTATAGTTGCTCAGAGCAATTTCTAATATTTTGTCTAGTCTCAGGGTATTCATTTCTTTCTGATACCAGTGCTAAAATCATACTTTTTAAAATTTATATAGCACCATATCATAACAAAAGTTATCTCATGACACTTTTCATACAGAGCAGGTCTAGACCGTACTCTTTATAATATTATTTACAGAGACCAACAATTCCAAGCACTTGGCAACAGTGGCGAGGAAAAACCTCCTTTTAAACAGGCAGAAACCTCGGGCAGACCCATAAAGTGTTTTGAAGTATACTTAATAGTATACTTAATAAATAAATTAATAAATTCAAATTCATTTGAATCACTTTACATAAAAAGATCCTTCCTAATATCACACAGGCAGTGAAATACAACAAGCTATCGTTGGTCGGAGAGCCAAGTCTAAATTCTTCCTACTTGATCAACTATTATTCATACAAGCATAAAGTCACTAATGTTGCATTTATATCATATAGAAGTTATAGTAAATATTATCACATCAACATCCAAGGTAAAAGTATCAATGGGAAACTCTTTTTCACAAAATTACAATATACCACATATGTACTAATATTTATGTTCTCACATGAGCCAAAGTCTGTCTTGAGTTGTTCAGTGAACACGCACAAACAACTCTACCACCCATACCATATACCGTGGACACAAACACACATAGACAACTTAATGGCTATCACATGGGGGCTGCAGCAGAGAAACAGGTGCTTTAGACACAGAAGGACTGACTCAGCAATTCAGCTATTTTAACTCTTGCAAATTTCTAACCCACAAGAGCTGATAAACACACACCAAACTCTCAGTAATGAAGTTGCAGTGTTGGTGTGAAAAAGAAGGGCACCATGTTGATAACCTGTTGTAAAAGCAGTCCTCATCTGCCCTGATGAACATGTAAAAACATTAACCTATCACAGGGAAACACATGCCACATGTCAAAATACATTGTGTCCACTGATGATTGTTATCAATTACAGATGTTTCTCAACCTTTGGCAACTGAGCTCTATTGAACCATACCAGAAGGTAGACCGACATAAAAACCTTTCATGAGGAGGCAGAATACAATAATTATGACAGATTGTATATCCAGTATAAGCAGAATTATAGTGGCAAAACAACCTGTAGTAGTGAACATACACTTGCATCTTGCCAAATGCAGCTCCTCACCCATGTCCAGTGTCCTGTGTGCTTTGTGTGTGAAGTGAGAATGTGAGAAACGTGCAGATGGGTGAATGGATGGAGGACGAGCAACATACCTGGGGGACACAGACAGCTGTGGGGAGCTTCTCTAACCTCTCGTGCCTTCGGTAGACGTGCTGCGAGCTTCTGTACAAAAGATGAAACAGAGGAGCCTTAAATATTTATAAATTAACTTTTGACTGATAGGCTTTTTTGTGTGTTAAATGCTGCCACTAACTCATTAGTTTTCTTAAAACTTTTAAAAACCATTTTATGCCTGAAAAACAAGAAGCATTTTGCCCAGAATTATATTACCGTCCCATGAGCCCTAATCATTATTAATTTTTTAAGCTAACATAGATAAATGGTAAATTGACTGTACTTATATAGCACCTTTTTAGTCTTCCAACCACTCAAAGCTCTTTACAGGATGTATCTCATTCACCCATTCACACACATTCATACACTGATGGCATTGGCTGCCATGCAAGGTGCCAACTGCTCATCAGTTTGAGGAGCTAACCATTCATACACATTCACACACCGATGGCACAGCCTTCAGGAGCAATTTGGAGTTCAGTATCTTGCCCAAGGACACTTCGGCATGCAGACTGGAGGGGATGGAATCGGGGATCAAACCGCTAATCATCATCTGATTAGTAGATGACCCACTCTACCTTCAAGCCACAGCCGCCCCAGATAAGTCTGGTTACAGTTCCATGATAACTAAGCAAATTTCATATGCTGATGAAGACCCCATGACATGGATGAAAGCTCCGAGAGTGGAACTAGAACGATTTGGCAAGAGGGAATAACTACCACAATATATGTTTACATTCACACAAGAGACCTTGTTTCAGTTGCTTTAAAAGCATTTACAAATTCATATAGAGATTTCAGTAAAAACAAACACAAAAGCTAACTGATATTTTAAACTGTTAGCTGTATGTACTCAGACTGCAACTTGACTGACAAATAAAAGACTGCTTCTCTTAAACTTTACACCAAAAACTATTGTTTTATTTTTTTATTGTTCAGAACGAGGCCTGCCAACACATTTTAGTCTTTCTTGAGATATCCAAGTGTGATAGATGACCTCATTACATCAACAAAAGCCTTGCGTGTGATTTGACCCTGAACAGAATACAAAACCATACGAGTACATTCTCCACAGCATAGCAGTCAGTCCCACTGGTGGTCGATACTAGCAGAGGAATGCCAGCGCAGCCTGTTTAGAGGCCTGCAACAGGTGCTGAAGGGGAAGTCATAAAGGCTCTGTCATTCTGAGCACTGCTGCAGTATTCTGCGTACTGCCTGTTGGCTCAGTTTGCCTCAGTTATCCTGGTTTATCCTAGAGGAAGACCATGAATCATACCAGGGATCATTAAATGGCCAGCATTTGCCTGGCTGTTTTTTCTTGTGAATGGACAATTTATATTTTAAAATCTTTTTTACTACAATTATTTGATGGGGCTTCAATTCAGTTTTGCTGGTGGTTTCAGATGCTGCTTGAAGATCTAACAAGCATTTTGCCTAAAGCATATTGAGGATTTAAAAGCATAAAGTCTGAAAGAAAACCAAATGTAGATACTAAAAAAAAAAACTCAAGTATTCAGTATAAAGCACACTCATAAAATTATGCATTAAAAAACAAAAGGATTCATAAGTTCCCAAGTTAAGTGCTCTCACATTCGAAAGTCTCATGCGGAATCATTTGTAGGACTGCACACTACGACATAATTTTTCCTTAACCCACTTTATATTATCCATGAATACATCCAGAAATTTATTTGGCTGATACTGGCAGACTCCACTCACAACTGGAGAAGTCTTAAGTAAGACTAATCCAGAGAGCCATGCAGCCAGAGTTCTCTATAGTCCACCTCAAAAAGACACATTTTTCCAACTAGATTATGGAGATAATTTAGAGAAGTGGAGTTGTTTTTGATCAGGATTTGTCCTTTAACGTCCACATAAAACAAATTTCGAGGACTGCATTCTTCCACTTACGTAACATCGCTAAAATCAGACGCATTGTCTCTCAGGCGGATGCAGAAAAACTAGTCCACGCATTTGTTACTTCAAGGCTGGACTATTGTAACTCTTTGTTATCAGGCTGCTCTAATAAGTCTCTTAGGACTTTGCAGTTAATTCAGAATGCTGCTGCACGTGTTCTGACAGGAACCAAGATCAGAGATCACATCTCTCCCATTTTGGCTTCCTTGCATTGGCTGCCTATTAAATCTAGAATAGAATTTAAAATTATTCTCCTTACTTACAAAGCTCTTCATGGTCAGGCACCATCGTATCTAAAAGAGCTCATAATACCTTACTACCCCTCTAGAACACTGCGCTCTCAGGACGCTGTGTTCCTTGAGGTTCCTATAGTTTCCAAAAGTAGATTGGGAGCCAGAGCTTTCAGCTATCAGGCTCCTCTTCTGTGGAACAAACTACCTTTCTGGGTTCGGGAGGCAGACATGGTCAACACTTTTAAGAGTAGACTTAAGACTTTCCTTTTTGATAAAGCCTATAGTTAGGGCTGGCTCAGGTCATCCCTTAGTTATGCTGCCATAGGATTAGACTGCCGGGGGACTCCACCCCCCACCCAGGGTTATGCCTAGCCAGGCACGGTATTGGTTGAAGATGCAGTCACATCTCCCTTACCGAAAACTCTCTCTCTCTCTCTCTCTGTGTCTCTCTCTCTCTCTCTCTCTCTCTCTCTCTCTCTCTCTATATATATATATATATATATATATATATATATATATATATTTATATCTCTCTATCTCTCTCTCTCTCTATCTATCTATTTATATCTCTCTATATCTCTCTCTCTATCTCTCTCTCTCTCTCTCTCTTTCTCTCTCTCTCTCTCCATCTCTCCATCTCTCCATCTGTGGACATGTCTCATTAATGCATGTTACTAACCAAACTTCCCCGGAGTTTCTGTGCTCTGTCGTCCAGCAGGTTCTCGTGGATCGTGGCTGCTGCTGTGATCCTGCACGACGTCCACTACACATATTATTATTACTACCATATCTGTTACTGTAATCATTTTTATCATTCATTGTGATTCATTGTCATTTTGTCAGTTATTGTAATTGTACAATATGTTTGTGTTAATTTGTCCTGTACACGTGACATCCATTGCACGTCTGTCCGTCCTGGGAGAGGGATCCCTCCTCTGTGGCTCTTCCTGAGGTTTCTTCCACCTTTTTTCCCTGTTAAAAGGGTTTTTGTGGCAAGTTTTTCCTCACTCGAACCGAGGGTGTAAGGACAGAGGGTGTCACTCCCTGTACAGATTGTAAAGCCCTCTGAGGCAAATGTACGTTGTGACTTTGGGCTATACAAATAAAATTGATTTGATTTGATTTGATTTGATTTAGAAGATATTTACTTCAGGTATAGCAGGCCATGAAAGAAATAAAACAGAGCTATAATCACATCAAAGCTCACAAGTATGTTTCATTAACCTTTAACACGGGTCATGTCTTCGCATATACATTCTCTACAATCTAATGACTGGGTGTTTTGCTACTTTTTTACTCCCTGTATAGGCATACATAGTTTGTTAAAAGCGTTGCAGTAGCTCACCTGGTAGATTGTACCATCCCATGTACCAAAGCTCACTGCAGCAGCCTGGCTTCAATTCCATCCTATGGTGCATTGCTTGCATGTCATGTCACATTCTCTATCACCCTACTTTCCTGTCTATCTACAGTTGTACTATGAAATAAAAGACGAGAAAGCCAAACTCTTTTAAAAAAGAAATGAGGAGTGTCTTTTTTTTCTACAGTTTACAAGCTGTTTACAATGTATGACTGTTTATCTGTGATGGACATTTGAGATACCATTATTACTGAAAAAAAGTGAACTGCTGTTTCCAGGATTGTGTTTGACTCATGCTGTTGAGTTTATTCTGAAAAAAGGGGGTGTAAATTGTATCAATCTGGTCGTGGCCACCAAGGCTTAAATCAGGAAATAATATTACTTTTGTCTGTAGCTTTACTAACTCAGTTCCTTACTAGCTCATACCATGATATTCTACAGATTAGTTATCACACATATTTAGAGCAGCAGGGGTACTTGGTCTGGTAAAGGCCGTGAAGGGCATATGAGTGACTCCTTGATCTGATTTTAACATTCTATTTTAAAAACAATGATACCCCCTTTACTATCCTGTACCCTAATTAATATTCAAACCTGGCACTGCTGTTATATACACTGCCCGATAAGAAGCTCAAACTCATGGCCTTAACTGATCTTTTTTTTAAATATATTTCACTCAGCATTTTGAAGTTTTTCATTTTGATATGCTTTGTCTTCTAGTTTCATTGTTTGCAGTAAAATGATTGGCAAGCTAATAAGAATGCATAAGGATAGGGCAAAGACCGCAGCGTATTGGGTGATAGCTCTGTGGGGAGCACAGTGAGGAAAACTGGGCAAGGTGAGACTATATTTTTCACATTTCTACACCTCTACAATGTGGCCTCCAGCTCCCATCATGCTTCTGCACTCACTATAAGCAACAGGTTTGTACCAGATCTGCAGAGAACACTTTGTGGTTAATTGTAAATGTTAAAGAGGCCATGTTTGGGGTGAGATAACAACAGAGCCAGGGTAGGTTAGGGAGGTCAAACTGTTTTCAAGGATGTTAAGGGATTAAGGGTAATGCAGTTATTTTGGTTGAGGTACAACCTAATTTATAAACTTCACAAAGCTGGTGGCTATGGCTCGGAGATAGAGTGGGTTCTCTACTAATCAGAAGATCGACGGTTCAATCCCTGGTTCAATCCCCTCCCGTCTGCATGTCAAAGTGTCCTTGGGCAAGATACTGAACCCCAAATTGCTCCCAAAGGTGGCGACATCAGTGTATGATGAGCAGTCGGCAGCCAGTGCCATCAGTGTGTGAATGGGTGAATGAGATATGTACTGTAAAAGCGCTTTGAGTGGTTGGAAGACTAGAAAGGCAATATATAAGTACAGTCCATTAATTCTTAATGTGGATACCTGCTGAGAATTTGCAGTTATGAGGAGCTGTGAAACTTCATACAGGCTATTTTATATTTTTCTCAGTATTAAGAACATACAATGTGCTTTTGTCCAAGAAATGATTCCAACATTCATCTCTAAATTATTGTAACGTCCTATTCTATTCTAATTAAACAAGCCACAATATGATAATTAGCGTCAGACTATCTCCTTCAAGGGTTACTGCTTAGTTAGGCTAACCACATCCTGCTCTGCACTTAACACACAGACATGAGATTGATATCTATCTTCTCATTCTAGCTAAGGCTAATAAGAGCATTTCACAAAATGTTGACCTATTAAATTCAAAATAATAGATAAAGTTAAACAATACCACTGGTTTTACATTTTTTTTTTATATCATAGTTATATAATGACATAAAATTACATATGAGAGAACGTGAGGATTTTTTTTACTCTAACTTGTTGGACTATTTTCAGTGGTGGATTAATCCACATTTTGTGCACTAGTTTTTGGCACAGCAGCACAGTGTGTATGAGCCAAAATAAACTACCGTGTGTGTGTGTGTGTGTGTGTGTGTGTGTTCATAGTAATGAAGGAACATGTCAGTCAACACAGCAGTGTAGCTCACTGATGTGTTTTAATAACCAGACAAATAGATGTGTTTCAAACACAAACCCTCCACACAGCCTCCTACCCAGAAATAGAAACTGTGAACAACATTTACTGGACACATAATTCAGTAAACTAATGGATTGCACTGAGATCCAAATTTGACTGGAATAACAACAAGATCCAAAACGGGACATTTTACATAACAGCGGAAACTGGTCATCATTGAAAAAAACAGAATGGTGGACTCTGGACTGTGTTGGCGAAAGTACCACAGATGTCTTTCCAGCTCTACAAAAGCCCACATCTGTGCTTGTGTCCCATTAATAACAACTATTTATACACATAAAACTAAACAAAGAGGCAGGCTGCATTGCCCCAGGCCAGTCTGGAAATGAAGACAGAGGGATCCTACTTACTGGGCCCCATGGAGGAGCTCCAGAGCCAGGAACTTCAAGAGGACTATGCATCAACAATCACCTTTAATTGTCCTGTGGCCTCCAAAACTTATGAAAAGCACAAAACAAAGGCTCATTCTAAGGTAACAAAAACATCCAACCATTTTCTGTAACTGCTTATCCTCATCAGGTCACAAAGGGCTGAAGCCTAACCCGGCTGACCTACAGAGAGAGGCGGGGTACCCTGAACAAGTCGCCTTTTAATCACAGGGCACCTAGAGAAACAAACAACCATTCACACTCACATTCACACCTACAGCCAATTTAGTGTCACCACTTAACCTATTACATGTATGTCTTTGGACTGGGAGAGAAAGCTGGAGTACATGCAAACTCTACACAGACAGATGCAGGAACATTCTTGTTGTGAGGCATAATAAAATTGTACTCTTATTTTCAGAATCAGAATCAGAATCACTTTAATTTGCCAGGTATGTGTACACACACAAGGAATGTGACTCCTGTTACACTTTGCTCTCATAGTACAAACATATATAGACATAGTAGGTACAGTTAAAAAACAAAACAGAGGACCTGACAGGTAAACGTAAACATAAACAATAATGTTTTCAATTGATTATACACTAATGAAGACTAAAAACTACAAGGATTATATTATGTAAATAGTCTCATAAATCTAACACCCTGGACCTTTAAGGTAATTGATTATTCAAAATATAATATATATGTATATATATATATGTAACATATTTTGAATAAATAATATTCAAAATATATCAAGTCTTATTTGATTTGATAGACTGTTTGTCAGGAATGTTCACATATATATTTCTGTTGGTTGGGGGTGAGGGGTTCAGGAGACATGGCCTTATTATCTCAGTACTTCTTAAATCCTGAAATTGCCATAAACACACCCTTCTCATCTGAAGAATGTGTTTTTTCCCAAAATGTTGAACTGTTGCATTTTATTGTCTCCAAACATGTCAGAAAGAGGTCTCTTTTTTTACATTTTGACTTATGCTAGTATGGTGAATTTCATCATCCCTGGCGTCCTGGTAAGCGTATTATTCTTCCCATAGTGAAAGGGGTCATGATTGTGGAAGGGGGTGAGGGTGATAAAAGTTAGGCCAAAGCAAACGGAGGAAGAAAAAACAGGGCCCCTGTGGGACTTCAACTAGTGTGGAAGAGCTTGTAAGTGTAGCTGTGGAAGTAGTCAGTGAGGTCAAGAGGGTGACTACAGGAACGACATGTGAACGGCCAGGGAAAGCTTGTCACAGACTATCCCAGTAAAGGAGCACACACTAAAGACATTCTGGTGCCATTTTATAATAAGGCATCTTTTATAAAGCTTTTACAAATATTTGGGCTCCAAACTTTTTGTTGTGTTTTAAGTATAACTTTCTAATCAGGCAGGCTAAGTGTTTACAAGTTGTTACTAATGGTTAATGACTAATTTAGACTTTATATCTTCAGACAGACTCTATTCAAAAGAGCACGTCTAGTTTCGCTGATATGAACTCATTTAAAACTAAATCTTTTACAGAAATTTAAAGGGGTTAGTACAACACTTAACTCACAAGTAGTAATAAGTAATACAATTAATTTAATTTCTAATCAATCCACTAAGCAAAATACTGAACTGACTGTATCACTTTTCCTTCTTTCCTCTCCATCACCTGCACAGTCTCACATGAAATTGCAGCAAATAAATTGCTAGATTGCTCTTTCTATATTTAGTTTGTCTGTAAAGCGCTCACCTCCTCCAGGATCTGGTCCAGTATGCCCAGGATAACGGGCTCCACCTGCTCCACAGACAACATCCACGCGGAGAGCTGCGCGTCCCGCTGCTGCTGCTCCATACTTACTATCCTGGACTGTAACTCCGATGTCCGCACAAAAACCACAATGCAACCTCCAATGCACAGAATAGATAGAGCAATACAAATCGTTACGCCGGACACATTTCTCCAATTTATCCACAGCGGCTTGAAAGGTTGCTGGTGTTGTCCGCAAGTCCTCCTCTCCTCAGCCGATTTACTAGCGACTCCCCACTTATGATCCACTTCCATTTTTAGACACCTATCTTTGGTTTTGTCCACACGGAAATCCCTATATTCGTCAGGTGAAGAGCAGCAGAAGAGGAATCCTGCACTCAAATCTTACGAAAGACTGCCTCAGTCTGTGGAGAGAAGAAGTTTTGCAGATTGTTTTCCCCTTCAAATCTTTTCTAAACTACCCCAGAGATAAGCAACTAAATTAAAGTTAGAATAAGAGACATTGTGTAGTTTGTCATCAGTCAGTGATGAACGCACTCTTATTCCTCGGCGTTCCGCTCCGTTTGTCCCATTCGCTGCTTCTCCTCTGAACGATCCCACTGTGTGCCGCAGGTCAGCCGTCAGTGCGTGTCTCTGAAACCCGAGCCAGTCTCTCCTCAATCCTCTGCTCAGCTCTGGATGCCTCGGGCCCTTTGCTCACAGTGCATGCTCCTCCTCTAAAAGGTTTAAGGTTAAATGCCGGGGCGGGTTTCATTGCGGTGTTGCTGCCCCCTTTGATCCGCGCACTTGGCGACGGATATTTTTAGGGTGTGCAAAGCGAGGACGCTCTGTCACACAGCTGGTATAGTGACGGCCTGCTGGCAGTACATCTCAGGTCCTGACAAAACAACACAGCTCTGGCCGCTGTGCAGACATAATACATACACACATATTACAAATATATATATATATATTATATATATATATATATATATATATATATATATATATATATATATATATATATGTTCTGATCCTACTTATTGTAGGTCAGGTTTTTGAGGAACCCTTGGATTTCGATAGAGCCTGTCTGGAGGACGGAGCCAGAGAGAGACGCTGATGGCGAGCCGGACCCTGGAGGATCGTAGACGTACACCGCAGAATTGAATCCTTTTGCTCACTTTTACACACACACACACACCCACACAATCGTGTGGCTGGACTGACACCTAAAGGGTGCAGATATTGTGAAATGAACAGAACAATAAGAAAAAACATGCGCAGCTGCGAAAACTTTTTATTTTGTTTATTATTTTCTATACCTACCCGGGTAAGGCTGTTGTATGTATTTCATGTGGTTTATTATTCTCCCCAGCTTCATATTACAATAGGGGAGCATTGTTCTCATTAAAAAAAAGAGCCACAGTGTCGTGTCGTTCATGTGCATCGGTTGGTTACACCTGGGCTCCGTAGCCGAATTTAAATCTTCTGTTTCTTATTCTGGCCATTAGTTCAAGTTATTATTATCATTGAGTGTGCCTGAAAGCGCACACTATATGTGATCCACCGCGCTTATTGAGTGTGCGTGCAAGGCGCACACTATATGTTATCCACCGCGCTTATTGAGTGTGCCTGAAAGAGCACACTCTTTAAAACCTCTCGGGCATATTCTTAATATTCTTATTATTATTATTAGCATTCTTATAATGCTAACTGCTAGCGCATCAGCATTATCATGCTAATGCTAACATACTAATGCTAACATGTTAATGATAACATGTTAATGCTAACTGCTAGCGCATCACTGTTAACATGCTAATGCTAACATGCTAATGTTAACATGCTAATGCTAACATGCTAATGCTAACTGCTAGCGTATCACTGTTAACATGCTAATGCTAACATGCTAATGCTAACATGCTAATGCAAACATGCTAATGCTAACATGCTAATGCTAACCGCTAATGCTAACATGCTAATGCTAACTGCTAGCGCATCACCGGTAAAATGTTAATGCTAACATGCTAATGCTAGCATGCTAATGCTAACTGCTAGCGTATCACTGTTACCATGCTAATGCCAACATGCTAATGCCAACATGCTAATGCTAACATGCTAATGCTAACATGCTAATGATAACATGCTAACTGCTAATACTGAATTTGCTGAGCAGTGTCATAATAATGCATGGGACGACGGGGCCAGAGTCAGGCACACTCAAAATTTCTTTAGAAATTTTTCTAGTTGAGTGTGCCTGAAAGAGCACACTATATCTTTAAAACCTCTCGGGCTTATTGAGTGTGCCTGAAAGCGCACACTATATGTTATCCACCGTGCTTATTGAGTGTGCGTGCAAAGCGCACACTATATGTTATCCACCGCGCTTATTGAGTGTGCCTGAAAGAGCACACTCTTTAAAACCTCTCGGGCTTATTGAGTGTGCCTGAAAGAGCACACTCTTTAAAACCTCTCGGGCTTATTATTATTCCTCTTCCGTTTCTTCCGTGTTTTTTTCGGTTCGCTTCTCTCCCAGAGTTTTTGTCGCACGTACACAAAACGGGTATCAAAACGACCGGCTCGGCGGGAATCGATGGCTAAGACTTTTCTAAGAGTTTCGGCAAACGGTTTTTGCCAAAAAGCCAGAAAAACGAGGCAAAAAATGAATGGGTGTCTATGCGAGAAACTTTCAGAGCTAGAGTGAGTGATGTCATCGCTAGAGTGGAGAGGGGGGAGAAAATCAGTGAAAAAAAAACGGATTTCACTACCCTGGCCTCAAATGCCCCACTACAGACACGATTCATACATCGAAACGTAGGAAAATTTGTTTTAATCACTCACATTCGCCTGCCAAAGCTGTCAGACATATAGTTTTGGCTCCGTACGCGCTCTATGATCGACTACTCCCGCCAACAGCCTCATATACTCCCATGTTATTTTGAGCCGAGAATTTTCTAGAAGACGCAGGGAGCAATTGTGCTTTCTCTGAGTCCTACGGCCAAGTTTATACAATTTCCGCCTGAAACTTGGCACAGACATTATACACAAGACGAGCATTCTTCTGGTCTTTCAGATTTTGGTTTGATTGTAGGTTTTTTTTGGCCACCTTCGAGGGGGATCATTCAGACATATAGTGCATCTCAGTGGGACAGACAGGCTGCATGCAGCACCTGTGACTAATTACTCTGACCTGCAGCTCACCCTGGTTGCTTGGCAACATCAAGCATGGATCTCTCACAAACACAAACACATAGACAGACAGGCAGACACACACACACACAGAACAAGCACACATGTATTTAATTCCTAGGAGGCGAGGGGGGAGGGGCCAGCAGAACCTGAGCGGCGGCCATTTTAGTAGTTCTTGGCACTTAATTTGAACCTGTCTGTGTAAAATGGCAGACAGAGACAGCAGAGCGTTAGCGCAAGCTGTAAAGACATGCTATTTGCAAACATTTGCTAACATTAGCGACCAATGCTAAAATTTGTGCTAATTTACATTAGCCACTAGGAATTAAATACATCTTGATTACTAACATGTTAATGTTAACACGCTAATGCTAACTGCTAGCGCATCAGCGTTATCATGCTAATGCTAACATGCTAATGCTAATTAACATTAGCCAATCGGAATTAAACACATGTTAATTACTAACATGTTAATGCTAACATGCTAATGCTAACTGCTAGCACATCAATGTTAACATGCTAATGTTAACATGCTAATGCTAACATATTAATGCTAACATGCTAATGCTAACATGCAAATGCTAACATGCTAATTTTAACTGCTAGTGCATCTCCGTTAACATGTTAATGCTAACATGCTAATATGCTAATGCCAACATGCTAATGCTAACATGGTAATGCTAACTGGTAGCGCATCACCGTTAACATGCTAATGCTAACATGTTAATGCTAAAATGCTAATGCTAACTGCTAGCGTATCAGTGTTAACATGCTAATGTTAACATGCTAATCATAACATGCTAATGCTAACATGCTAATGCTAACATGTTAATGCTAACATGCTAATGCTAACATGCTAATGCTAACTGCTAGCATATCAATGTTAACATGCCAGCGTTAACATGCTAATGTTAACATGCTAATGCTAACATGCTAATGTTAACATGCTAACTGCTAATACTGAATTTGCTGAGCAGTGTCAGTAATAATGCATGGGGACGACGGGGCCAGAGTCAGGCACACTCAAAATTTCTTTAGAAATTTTTCTAGTTATTATTCCTCTTCCGTTTCTTCCGTGTTTTTTCGGTTCGCTTCTCCTCCCAGAGTTTTTGTCGCACATACACAAAACGGGTATCGAAACGACCGGCTCGGCCGGGAATCGATGGCTAAGACTTTTCTAAGAGTTTCGGCAAACGGTTTTGCCAAAAATCCAGAAAAACGAAGCCAAAAAATGAATGGGTGTGTATTGCGAGAACTTTTCAGATCTAGAGTGAGTGATGTCATCGCTAGAGTGGAGAGGGGGGAGAAAAATCAGTGAAAAAATAAAACGGATTTCACCACCCTGGCCTCAAATGCCCCACTACAGACACGATTCATACATCGAAACGTAGGAAAATTTGTTGTATCACTCACATTCGCCTGCCAAAGCTGTCAGACATATAGTTTTGGCTCCTGACGCCCTAATTGATCGACTACTCCCGCCAACAGCCTCATATACTCCCATGTTATTTTGAGCCGAGAATTTTCTAGAAGACGCAGGGAGCAATTGTGCTTTCTCTGAGTCCTACGGCCAAAGTTTATACAATTTTCTCCTGAAACTTGGCACAGACATTATACACAAGACGAGCATTCTTCTGGTCATTTCAGATTTTGGTTTGAGGCATACCTTATAGGGTTTTTTTGGCCACCTTCGAGGGGGATCATTCAGACATATACTGTGCATCTCAGTGGGACAGAGGCTGCATGCAGCACCTGTGACTAATTACTCTGACCTGCAGCTCACCCTGGTTGCTTGGCAACATCAAGCATGGATCTCTCACAAACACAAACACATAGACAGACAGGCAGACACACACACACACACACACACACACACACACACACACAGAACAAGCACACATGTATTTAATTCCTAGGAGGAGAGGGGGGAGGGGCCAGCAGAACCTGAGCGGCGGCCATTTTAGTAGTTCTTGGCACTTAATTTGAACCTGTCTGTGTAAAATGGCAGACAGAGACAGCAGAGCGTTAGCGCAAGCTGTAAAGACATGCTATTTGCAAACATTTGCTAACATTAGCGACCAATGCTAAAATTTGTGCTAATTTACATTAGCCACTAGGAATTAAATACATCTTGATTATTAACATGTTAATGTTAACACGCTAATGCTAACTGCTAGCGCATCAGCGTTATCATGCTAATGCTAACATGCTAATGCTAATTAACATTAGCCACTCGGAATTAAACACATGTTAATTACTAACATATTAATGGTAACATGCTAATGCTAACATGCTAATGCTAACACGCTAATGCTAACATGCTAATGCTAACATGCTAATGCTAACTGCTAGCGTATCAATGTTAACATGCCAGCGTTAACATGCTAATGCTAACATGCTAATGCTAACTGCTAGTGCATCTCCGTTAACATGCTAATGCTAACATGCTAATGCTAATATGCTAATGCCAACACGCTAATGCTAACACGTTAATGCTAACACGCTAATGCTAACATGGTAATGCTAACTGCTAGCGCATCACCGTTAACATGCTAATTCTAACATGCTAATGCTAACTGCTAGCGTATCAGTGTTAACATGCTAATGTTAATATGGTAATGCTAACATGCTAATGCTAACACGCTAATGCTAACATGCTAATGTTAACATACTAATGCTAACATGCTAATGTTAACATGCTAATGCTAACATGCTAATGTTAACATGCTAATGCTAACATGCTAATGCTAACTGCTAGCGTATCAATGTTAACATGCCAGCGTTAACATGCTAATGCTAACATGCTAATGCTAACATGCTAATGTTAACATGCTAACTGCTAATACTGAATTTGCTGAGCAGTGTCAGTAATAATGCATGGGGACGACGGGGCCAGAGTCAGGCACACTCAAAATTTCTTTAGAAATTTTTCTAGTTCTTATTATTCTTACGCCCTTTTTTCGGTTCGCTACTCCTCCCAGAGTTTTTGTCGCACATACACAAAACGGGTATCAAAACGTGCGGCTCGGCCGGGACATGTGTGCTATGTCTTTTCTAAGAGTTTCGTTTTGCCAAAAATCCAGAAAAACGAAGCCAAAAAATGAATGGGTGTGTATTGCGAGAACTCTCCAGAGCTAGAGTGCGTGATGTCATCGCTAGAGTGGAGAGGGGAGAGAGCGATCAG
Source organism: Larimichthys polyactis (assembly GCA_018985215.1). NCBI lineage: Eukaryota > Metazoa > Chordata > Actinopteri > Sciaenidae > Larimichthys > Larimichthys polyactis. The sequence continues at coordinate 207,794 of JAFMOB010000045.1, forward strand.
TGAAAAAATAAAACGGATTTCACTACCCTGGCCTCAAATGCCCAGCTACAGACATGATTATCCCCTTAAAATGTAGGAAAATTCGAGGTGATCGCAGTGATAACACTGTTGAAGCTGTCTCCTTTATAGTTTTGGCTCCATACAGGCTGATTGATCGAGTACCTCCCTCCACAGCCTCATAGACTTCCATGTTATTTTGAGCCGAGAATTTTCTAGAAGACGCAGGGAGCAATTGTGCTTTCTCTGAGTCCTACGGCCAAAGTTTATACAATTTCCGCCTGAAACTTGGCACAGACATTATACACAAGACGAGCATTCTTCTGGTCATTTCAGATTTTGGTTTGATTGTAGGTTTTTTTTGGCCACCTTCGAGGGGGATCATTCAGACATATACTGTGCATCTCAGTGGGACAGACAGGCTGCATGCAGCACCTGTGACTAATTACTCTGACCTGCAGCTCACCCTGGTTGCTTGGCAACATCAAGCATGCCTTTGACTAACTTTTTTGAAGTCTCTGTATGATGTCAGACTATCAAGACTACATCTTTAATTTCGGCCATTTTATCCTTGTCTCTCACAAACACAAACACATAGATAGAGAGACAGACACACCACACACAGGCAGACAGACAGGCAGACGCACACACACACACACACACACATACAGAACAAGCACACACAGACACAGACAGAACAAACACACACAGACCGCTCAGACAGCTAAAATACTGATGCTAACTGCTAGCGCTTCAGCGTTAAAATGCCAATGCTAACATGCTACTGCTAACATGTTAATGCTAACATGCTAATGCTAACATGCTAATGTTAACATGCTAATGTAATGCTTGACTGCTAGAGCATCAGCGTAAACATGCTAATGGTAACATGCTAATGCTAACATGCTAATGTTAACATGCTAACTGCTAGCGCATCAACGTTAACATGCTAATGTTAACATGCTAATGGTAAAATGCTAATGCTAACATGCTAATGCTAACATGGTAATGTTAACATGCTAATGTTAACTGCTAGAGCATCAGCGTAAACATGCTAATGCTAACATGCTAATGCTAACATGCTAATGCTAACTGCTAGAGCATCATCGTTAACATGCTAATGTTAACATGCTAATGCTAACTGCTAGCGCATCAGCGTTAACATGCTAATGTTAACATGCTAATGTTAACATGCTAATGCTAACTGCTAGCGCATCAGCGTTAACATGTTAATGCTAAAATGCTAATGCTAAAATGCTAACATGCTAATGCTAACTGCTAGCCCATCAGCGCTAACATGGTAATGATAACATGCTAATGCTAACTGCTAGCCCATCAGCGCTAACATGTTAATGCTAACATGCTAATGCTAACTGCTAGTCCATCATCGTTAACATGCTAATGTTAACATGCTAATGCTAACTGCTAGCTAAAAATGCTAATGTTAATTGCTAGCACGTAAGCGCTAGCTGCTCCTGTGTCTAAATAAACATGTTAAAAATGACTGTTTGAAGTGTGCTTTTTGAATACAGACCCCCAGCAACAGCCCACTCGTCACTCTCAAAATTTCTTTTCTAGTACTGAATTTGCTGAGCAGTGTCAGTAATAATGCATGGGGACGACGGGGCCAGAGTCACGCACACTCAAAATTTCTTTAGAAATTTTTCTAGTTGAGTGTGCCTGAAAGCGCACACTATATGTTATCCACCGCGCTTATTGAGTGTGCCTGAAAGAGCACACTCTTTAAAACCTCTCGGGCTTATTTGTGTGGGTGCCTGAAGGGCTCCCACACTATTGTTATCCTACATCTTTATTATTATTATTATTATTATTAGTGACGAGTGCCTACGACACTCGTCAACTATTGTTCTTCTGCGTGTTTCATGGCATTAAAATTATTATTATTCATTTTCCGCCCTTTTTCGAACATGAATGCGGCCCGCAGCGGTGAGAGGACCCCAACAAATTATATATCAAAACGTGCGTCTTGATCCCGAATCGAGTGCTATTACTTTTGGAGGATGACTGCAGATCCAGGAAGAAGACCTCCACAGAACCTCAGCTGAAGACAGCAACAACTGAGCAGAGGCCAAGTAAGGGACATTAACCATGTGTTTTCAGCGACTGTGCTGTATCTGGATGAGTTTAACTTGACACAATTCACTCTGCCATAAAGCTGACTGTCTCACAGACATCTCTTTTTGTGTATTTGCAGACAACATCAAAGATCATCACTGCCCTGCCGCCAGTCTTTCCTCTGTTGCATGAGCATGCACCCCTGTGAGTGAGGGATTCTGCTAACCATGTCTAAATACACATTTTTATAAATATAATTATTTAACAGTTAATTTAAAAACACAATAAACACAATTTTTTATAATATAATAACTTAACATTTCATTAAAAAAAATTAAAAAATGTTTAATTACTATATTTATAAAATTGTGTATTTAATGTGATTTTAAATTAAATGATTTATTATTATATTATATAATGGTGCTTTTTAAAGTGTTAAATCCTAACATAACTATTTTTATTTATTTTAAATGAAATGTTAAATTATTATATTATAAAAATGTGTATGTATTTTGAGATTTTGTGAGTGTTAAATCATAACATAACTATTTTTATTTATTCTAAATGAAATGTTAAATTATTATGTCATAAAAATGTGTGTTTATTGTGATTTTAAATGAACTGTTAGGTAATTATATTTATAAAATTGTGTATTAAATGTAATTTTAAATTAAATGTTTAATTATTATATTTATATAATAGTGCTTTTTAAAGTGTTAAATCATAACATAACTGTATTTGTATTTATTTTAAATGAAATGTTAAATTATTATATTATAAAAATTTGTATGTATTTTGTGAAAGTGTTAAATCATAACAACTATTTGTATTTATTTTAAATGAAATGTTAAGTTATTATATTATAAAAAATTGTGTTTATTGTGATTTTAAATTAACTGTTAAATAATTATATTTATAAAATTGTGTATTTAATGTGTTTTAAATTAAATGTTAAGATGAGGTGAGCTTTGAGGACTGCCTGATTGTTGTGTAAATAAATCTGTTAAAAATGACTATTTGAGATGTGCTTTTTTTCTGGCTGCTGCTCATGGTAGTAAAGACATGCTAATTGCTAATATTTGCAGCCAATGGTAACATGCTAATGTTAATTGCTAGCGCTGACGCCACTAAGAATTAAATACATGATAATTGCTAACATGCTAATGCTAGCATTAGCCACTAAGAATAAAATAAATGCTAATATTAACATGTTAATGCTAATTGCTAGCATGTCAGTGCTAGCCACTGATTTTTAGTCACTAAGAATACATGCTAATGTTAACATGCTAATGTTAATTGCATCACTGTTAGCAATTAACGTTAGCCACTAAGAATTAAATACATGCTAATGTGCTCCAGTGTCTAAATAAACATGTTAATAATGACTATTTGAGGTGTGCTTTTTGAATACAGACCCCCGGCAACAGCCCACTCGTCACTCTCAAAATTTCTGCGGGAATTTTCTAGTTATTATTATTCATTTTCCGCCCTTTTTCGAACATGAATGCGGCCCGCAGCGGTGAGAGGACCCCAACAAATTATATATAAAAACGTGCGTCTTGATCCCGAATCGAGTGCTATTACTTTTCTAAGAGATTCGCGTGTTTTTCGCGAATTTATTCTGGAAAAACTGCGAAAAATTTCCCATAGGGAATGACTGGGGAGGCCTGAAAAAAAGTACATTTCAACAGACATTTTCAACAATGAACTGCTCTGGCATACTTTAACCGAGAGACTGCATTTGAACTTTAAAACGGAGGTATGCTTCCCTTATCTTCAGGGATTCACGACACTCATCGACAGCTTTTACCGTTTTTAAACTATCAAGGCTCAAAGTTGAGCAGATTTTTAGTCAAATTTCTGGGTTTATAATGGGTGTGTATGTGGCGGAATGTTTGTGCTAGAGTGGATCACATAATCAGCTAGAGTGAGGAGCAGGGAGAAAAATCAGTGAAAAAATAAAACGGATTTGACTTCGTGGCCTCAAATGCCCCACTACAGACATGATTATCCCCTCAAATGTAGGAAATTCAAGGTGATCGCAGCGATAACACTGTTGAAGCTGTCTCTTTTATAGTTTTGGCTCCATACAGGCCAACTGATCGAGTACTCACATCCACAGCCTCATTCACTGCCATGTTAAAATAGGAGGGACATTTTCTTAAGGAAGGCAGAAGTAACGTTTCTCTCTCTTGCTCTTGAGGACACATTTCTTCATTTATCGACACAAAATAACTATGTACAACGATCAGGAAGGGCACGCGATGTCCCCAGTTATGTCGGTTCAATGATTGGAATTACGGTTTGGCCATAGAGCCCTCCTCTTCGAGGACTGGTCTCAGCATTTTCCCTCTCTCTCTCTGTCAGGATTTTCAACTGCCGTTCCAACTGACAACAGTTGCAGCAGCCCAGTGGCCATTTGAGCAGTTATTGGCTTCATTTGAACTTGTCTGTGTAAAATGGCCGACAGAGACAGCAGAGCAGCTAGCACATTAGCGTTAGCTGTAAAGACATGCTAACTGCTAACATTAGTCTGTCTCTCTCTCTCTCTCACGTCACACACAAACACACACACACAAACACACACACACAGTCTCTCTCTCTCTCTCTCTCTCTCTCTCTCTCTCTCTCTCTCTCACTCACACACAAACACATACACACACAGTCTCTCTCTCTCTCTCACACACTAACACACACACAAACACACACACACACAGTCTCTCTCTCTCTCTCTCACACACAAACACAGACACACACACACACACAGTATCTCTCTCTCTCTCACACTCACTCACACACACACACACACACACACACACAGTCTCTCTCTCTCTCTCACTCACTCACACACTAACACAGACACATACACACACACCTACAGCAGCAGTTATTGGCTTCATTTGAACTTGTCTGTGTAAAATGGCCGACAGAGACAGCAGAGCAGCTAGCACATTAGCGCTAGCTGTGAAGACATGCTGACTGCTAACATTAGCAGCCAATGCTAAAATTAATGCAAATAGTAATTGCTAGCACGTCAACGCTAGCAATTAGCATTAGCACAACTGAGCAGAGGCCAAGTAAGGGACATTAACCAATGTGTTTTCAACGACTGTGCTGTATCTGGATGAGTTTAACTTGACACAATTCACTCTGCCATAAAGCTGACTGTCTCACAGACATCTCTTTTGTGTATTTGCAGACAACATCAAAGATCATCACTGCCCTGCCGCCAGTCTTTCCTCTGTTGCATGAGCATGCACCCCTGTGAGTGAGGGATTCTGCTAACCATGTCTAAATACACATTTTTATAAATATAATTATTTAACAGTTTAATTTAAAAACACAATAAACACAATTTTTTATAATATAATAACTTAACATTTCATTAAAAAAAATTAAAAAATGTTTAATTACTATATTTATAAAATTGTGTATTTAATGTGATTTTAAATTAAATGATTTATTATTATATTTATATAATGGTGCTTTTTAAAGTGTTAAATCCTAACATAACTATTTTTATTTATTTTAAATGAAATGTTAAATTATTATGTCATAAAAATGTGTGTTTATTGTGATTTTAAATGAACTGTTAGGTAATTATATTTATAAAATTGTGTATTAAATGTAATTTTAAATGAAATGTTTAATTATTATATTTATATAATGGTGCTTTTTAAAGTGTTAAATCATAACATAACTGTATTTGTATTTATTTTAAATGAAATGTTAAATTATTATATTATAAAAATTTGTATGTATTTTGTGAAAGTGTTAAATCATAACATAACTATTTTTTTTATTTTAAATGAAATGTTAAGTTATTATATTATAAAAAATTGTGTTTATTGTGATTTTAAATTAACTGTTAAATAATTATATTTATAAAATTGTGTATTTAATGTGTTTTAAATTAAATGTTAAGATGAGGTGAGCTTTGAGGACTGCCTGATTGTTGTGTAAATAAATCTGTTAAAAATGACTATTTGAGATGTGCTTTTTTTTCTGGCTGCTGCTCATGGTAGTAAAGACATGCTAATTGCTAATATTTGCAGCCAATGGTAACATGCTAATGTTAATTGCTAGCGCTGACGCCACTAAGAATTAAATACATGATAATTGCTAACATGCTAATGCTAGCTTTAGCCACTAAGAATAAAATAAATGCTAATATTAACATGTTAATGCTAATTGCTAGCATGTCAGTGCTAGCCACTGATTTTTAGTCACTAAGAATACATGCTAATGTTAACATGCTAATGTTAATTGCATCACTGTTAGCAATTAACGTTAGCCACTAAGAATTAAATACATGCTAATGTGCTCCAGTGTCTAAATAAACATGTTAATAATGACTATTTGAGGTGTGCTTTTTGAATACAGACCCCCGGCAACAGCCCACTCGTCACTCTCAAAATTTCTGCGGGAATTTTCTAGTTATTATTATTCATTTTCCGCCCTTTTTCGAACATGAATGTGGCCCGCAGCGGTGAGAGGACCCCAACAAATTATATATCAAAACGTGCGTCTTGATCCCGAATCGAGTGCTATTACTTTTCTAAGAGATTCGCGTGTTTTTCGCGAATTTATTCTGGAAAAACTGCAAAAAATTTCCCATAAGGAATGACTGGGGAGGCCTGAAAAAAGTACATTTCAACAGACATTTTCAACAATGAACTGCTCTGGCATACTTTAACCGAGAGACTGCATTTGAACTTTAAAATGGAGGTATGCTTCCCTTATCTTCAGGGATTCACGACACTCATCGACAGCTTTTACCGTTTTTAAACTATCAAGGCTCAAAGTTGAGCAGGTTTTTAGTCAAATTTCTGGGTTTATAATGGGTGTGTATGTGGCGGAATGTTTGTGCTAGAGTGGATGACATCATCAGCTAGAGTGAGGAGCAGGGAGAAAAATCAGTGAAAAAATAAAACGGATTTGACTTCGTGGCCTCAAATGCCCCACTACAGACATGATTATCCCCTCAAATGTAGGAAAATTCGAGGTGATCGCAGCGATAACACTGTTGAAGCTGTCTGAGGACACATTTCTTCATTTATCGACACAAAATTTATCGACACAAAATAAAAAATGTACAAAATGTACAACGATCAGGAAGGGCAAGCGATGTCCCCAGTTATGTCGGTTCAATGATTGGAATTACGGTTTGGCCATAGAGCCCTCCTCTTCGAGGACTGGTCTCAGCATTTTCCCTCTCTCTCTCTGTCAGGATTTTCAACTGGCGTTCCAACTGACAACAGTTGCAGCAGCCCAGTGGCCATTTGAGCAGTTATTGGCTTCATTTGAACTTGTCTGTGTAAAATGGCCGACAGAGACAGCAGAGCAGCTAGCACATTAGCGTTAGCTGTAAAGACATGCTAACTGCTAACATTAGCAGCCAATGCTAAAATTAGCAGAGGTGGAAAGAGTACTAAAATATTATACTCAAGTACAAGTACTGTTACTCTGATGAAATTTTACTTAAGTACAAGTAAAATTACCAGTCAAAAAATCTACTCAAGTAAAAGTAAAAAGTAAGTCATTTAAAATGTACTTTGAGTACAAGTAAAAAGTTACTTTTTAACCATGGGTGCTTTTTGCCTCTATTGTGTTGTGGGAAAAAAGCAGACAAGGACATATGCACATCTCAACCAAGATCTTTTTATTGCAGCAAATTAAAGTGCTATACAGGATAATGTTAGCCTGGCCAAAGCCATCCCAGTTCTGCTTCTTTTCATTCGCAGTATAGGGTCTGGGGACGCTATACTGGGAGTGAATTTTCACATTGGAAATTTGCCAGGCCAATAAGCAAACGGGGCAGATTTGGGGGAGGGCACAAATGACGATGATGCCAAATAATGATGCGTAACATAACATACGTCACGGGCAACGGTTAGCGTTTGACTATAGCCAGCCTGCCGTCAGTAAGTTTAACCATAGCCGCAGAAGTTCTCTGGTTTAACTGCGGAAAGGGAACGTGACTTACCTCAACATGCTTGCGCAGATTAGATGTTGAATTTTTGTACGCAGAAATGGTTGTCGTCTTGGGTACACACAATTTACATTACATAACAAAGCTGTCACCCCTTTTCTCAACGAAGCCGAAGTGGTCACTTATATAGGGCCAGGGCTGCACTTCATTTCTTGAATTCTCTGAAGGGTCGTCCACATGCTCCTCTGCCTCCTCCATGCCCGCCATCGTCTTTGAGGCGTGAGACTATCACGCATGCTTTCCGTTATTCACTTCCAGAATGCGGCTCCCCGATTCTGTTTTTTTCCTTTCATTTTTTTTTTACTCAGTAACGCTTGTGATGAAAAATGTACAAAAGTACATTACTTAAAAGAAAACATACTTAAGTAAAAGTAAAATTACACTTTTTAAAAAGTACTTGAAAAAGTACAAGTACACAAAAAAGCTACTCAATTACAGTAACGTGAGTAATGTACTTCGTTACTTTCCACCCCTGAAAATTAGTGCAAATAGTAATTGCTAGCACATTAGCCACTAATAACCAAATACATGCTACTTGTTAATATGCTAATGTTAATTAACATTAGCCACTAAGAATTAAATACATGATCTTTGTCAACATGTTAATGTTAACCTGCTAATGTTAATTAGCATTAGCCACTAGGGATGTAACGATGCATCATGACACGATTAAAATCGGTACAAATGTGTGACGACTCGCATCTGTTGACAAAAAAATGAATCGCGATTCTTGGCGAATGCGAGAGAAGTAGGATATGTTCTTTTTCGTCTTTTTTTTTATTAGAAATAGGTTACGTTGTGGCTGCAGCTTCCACTGCGGCGTCTGCCTTTCTGTGTCTCACACACACACACACACACACACACACACACACACACACACACACAGTCCTCTCTCTCTCTCTCTCTCTCTCTCTCTCTCACTCACACACACTCACACACACACACACACACACACAGTCTCTCTCTCTCTCTCTCTCTCTCTCTCTCTCTCTCTCTCTCTCTCACTCACACACACACACACACACACAGTCTCTCTCTCTCTCTCTCTCTCACTCACACACACACACACACACACACACACACACACACACACACACATCCCTTCGTGGGACCTCTCCCGTCTGCTAACTGCTAACATTAGCAGCCAATGCTAAAATTAGTGCAAATAGTAATTGCTAGCATAGCGATAGCTATATCGATAGTGAGCATATATCGATAGTGAGCGCCGGAGTGAGCAGCCGCTTGTTACAGCAGCTCCGAACTTTCTACCTCTTTTTAGTTTTTTTATTTGTTGTGTTTTTACCTCATCGACACTTTAAGCAAGTGTGCAGCTATGGATGTTCACATTGTGACATTCGTGGTCTGCTCCTTGCTGTTTTCGGCACTTTTTGATGTGGCTGTAGGAAATACATTGAACCACAACTCCATTGTTTACACTCGGGATCAGCTGTTAGGCTTGCAACACACACCCCTTCACTGCGCGGAGCGGCCGGAGATCCCCAGAGAGTTACGGAGGAAGAGAAGAGGATGCAGAGCGGAGGTGAAGCGCAGGGAGAAGAAAAGACGGTATAAACCATGTTTAGCTCACTGAACTTTCTCCGGACTCGCACATTAACCTGGACGGATTCCAGCTCGTCCGGGCGGACCGGAAAGCACCAGAGATCGGTAATAAGAAGGGAGGGGGGATCTCTGTGTTTGTGAACGATAGATGGTGCCACCCGGGACACATCAGGGTGAAGGAGCAACTCTGCACCAGAGACTTGGAGCTGTTAGCGGTCAGCATGCGGCCATACTACCTCCCGAGGGAGTTTTCACAGGTCATTGCCCGCTGGGTCGCTCTGATCACAACCTCGTTCACCTCATCACAGACTACACCCCTGTGGTGAATAAACAACCACCTGTGAACCACTAAGAATTAAATACATGATCATTGCTAACATGTTAATGTTAACCTGCTAAAGCTAATTAGTATTAGCCACTAAGAATTAAATACATGCTCATTGCCAACATGGTAATGTTAACATGCTAATGTTAATTGCTAGCACGTTAGTGCTAGCCACTCATTTTCAGTCACTAAGAATACATGCTAATGTTAACATGCTAATGTTAACATGCTAATGTTGACATGCTAATGTTAAGTGCTAGCACGTTAGTGCTAGCCCATAATTTTTAGTCACTAAGAATACATGTTAATGTTAATATGGTAATATTAATTGTTAGTGCGCCAAAGACAGCAGAGCAGCTAGCGCGTTAGCACTAGCTGTAAAGAAATGCCAACTGCTAACATTAGTGGCCAAAGCTAAAATTACTGCAAATGGTAATTGCTAGCGCGTCAACACTAGCAATTAGCATTAGCCACTAAGAATTTATTACATGACAACTGTTAACATGCTAAGCTATTTGCTAGCACGTCAGCGCTAGCAATTAGCCTTAGCCACGAATAACCAAATACATGCTACTTGCTAAAATGCTAATGCTAGCATGCTAATGTTAATTAGCACTAGCCACAAAGAATTAAATACATGCTAATTCTAACATGTTAATGTTAATTGTTAGCCGTCTGCGCTAGCAATGAGCATTAGCCACGAAGAATTAAATACATGATCCTTGCTAACATGTTAATGTTAACATGCTAATGTTAATTAACATTAGCCACTAGGAATTAAGTACATGCTCATGTTAACATGCTAAAGCTAACCTGCTAATGATAATTGCTAACACGTTGTCTGTCTAAAATGACAGACAATGACAGCAGAGCAGCTAGCGTGTTAACGATTAGCATTAGCCATTAAGTATTAAATAAATGCTAATGTTAACATGCTAATGCTAACCTGGTAATGGTAACCTGCTAATGCGTATTGATTACTATTAGCCACTAAGAATTAAATACATGTTCATTGATAACATGTTAATGCTAGCATGCTAATGTTAACTGCTAGCACATTAATGCTAGCCACTCATTTTCAGTCAGTAAGAATACATGTTAATGTTAACATGCTAATATTAATTGTTAGCGTGTCAGAGACAGCAGAGAAGCTAGCGCGTTAGTGCTAGCTGTAAAGACATGCTAACTGGTAACATTAGCGGCCAATGCTAAAATTAATGCAAATGCTAATAAACCAATTAACATTAGCCACTAAAAATTAAAGACATGGTAATTGCTAACATGACGCGCTAGCAATTATCATTAGCATGTTGGCAAATTGCCATGTTTTTAATTTTTAGTGGCTTAGTGGCAAATGTTGATTTAGTGGATAATTAGCCACTAAGCCACTAAAAATTAAAGACATGCTAATGTGCTCCAGTGTCTAAATAAACATGTTAAGAATGACTATTTGAGGTGTGCTTTTTGACTACAGACCCCCGGCAACAGCCCACTCGTCACTCTCAAAATTTCTGCGGGAATTTTCTAGTTATTATTCATTTTCCGCCCTTTTCGAACATGAATGCGGCCCGCAGCGGTGAGAGGACCCCAACAAATTATATATCAAAACGTGCGTCTTGATCCCGAATCGTGTGCTATTACTTTTCTAAGAGATTCGCGTGTTTTTCGCGAATTTATTCTGGAAAAACTGCAAAAAATTTCCCATAAGGAATGACTGGGGAGGCCTGAAAAAAAGTACATTTCAACAGACATTTTCAACAATGAACTGCTCTGGCATACTTTAACCGAGAGACTGCATTTGAACTTTAAAACGGAGGTATGCTTCCCTTATCTTCAGGGATTCACGACACTCATCGACAGCTTTTACCGTTTTTAAACTATCAAGGCTCAAAGTTGAGCAGGTTTTTAGTCAAATTTCTGGGTTTATAATGGGTGTGTATGTGGCGGAATGTTTGTGCTAGAGTGGATGACATCATCAGCTAGAGTGATGAGCAGGGAGAAAAATCTGTGAAAAAATAAAACGGATTTGACTTCGTGGCCTCAAATGCCCCACTACAGACATGATTATCCCCTCAAATGTAGGAAAATTCGAGGTGATCGCAGCGATAACACTGTTGAAGCTGTCTCTTTTATAGTTTTGGCTCCATACAGGCCAACTGATCGAGTACTCACATCCACAGCCTCATTCACTGCCATGTTAAAATAGGAGGGACATTTTCTTAAGGAAGGCAGAAGTAACGTTTCTCTCTCTTGCTCTTGAGGACACATTTCTTCATTTATCGACACAAAATAACTATGTACAACGATCAGGAAGGGCACGCGATGTCCCCAGTTATGTCGGTTCAATGATTGGAATTACGGTTTGGCCATAGAGCCCTCCTCTTCGAGGACTGGTCTCAGCATTTTCCCTCTCTCTCTCTGTCAGGATTTTCAACTGGCGTTCCAACTGACAACAGTTGCAGCAGCCCAGTGGCCATTTGAGCAGTTATTGGCTTCATTTGAACTTGTCTGTGTAAAATGGCCGACAGAGACAGCAGAGCAGCTAGCACATTAGCGCTAGCTGTAAAGACATGCTAACTGCTAACATAACCAAATACATGCTACTTGTCAACATGTTAATGTTAACCTGCTAATGTTAATTAGCATTAGCCACTAGGGATGTAACGATGCATCGTGACACGATTAAAATCGGTACAAATGTGTGACGACTCGCATCTGTTGACAAAAAAATGAATCGCGATTCTTGGCGAATGCGAGAGAAGTAGGATATGTTCTTTTTCGTCTTTTTTTTTTATTAGAAATAGGTTACGTTGTGGCTGCAGCTTCCACTGCGGCGTCTGCCTTTCTGTGTCTCACACACACACACACACACACACACACACACAGTCTCTCTCTCTCTCTCTCTCACTCACATACACACACACACACACACACACATCCCTTCGTGGGACCTCTCCCGTCTGCTAACTGCTAACATTAGCAGCCAATGCTAAAATTAGTGCAAATAGTAATTGCTAGCATAGCGATAGCTATATCGATAGTGAGCATATATCGATAGTGAGCGCCGGAGTGAGCAGCCGCTTGTTACAGCAGCTCCAAACTTTCTACCTCTTTTTAGTTTTTTTATTTGTTGTGTTTTTACCTCATCGACACTTTAAGCAAGTGGGCAGCTATGGATGTTCACATTGTGACATTCGTGGTCTGCTCCTTGCTGTTTTCGGCACTTTTTGATGTGGCTGTAGGAAATACATTGAACCAGGCTCCATTGTTTATGAAACGGGCTTGTGTAGGACCCAAATGCAGCACAACAGCAAGGGAAACAGGCAGACAGACACCAGAAACACTGAGGCAGAACTCGTGGTCGGGGACGAAAAGCTGAGGTGATCACCGGGGCAGAGACAGACAAGCAGGTCAAAGGCAGGCAGGGTCGGCAACGGGAGATCAGTCCGGACAAAAGTGCTGGAAAGACTTGCATGACACGAAGAACAATCTGGCAAAGAGTGTCTGGAGGTTGGTGCTTAAATACAGGGTTGATTACTGATGAGGAGCAGGTGTGGGAGGCGGGAGAAACCATGGTGACTGATGAGGAGGCGGGGCTGACAGGTGAGTGGAAAGTTACTGGGTGCAGGTAAGAGGGAAAAGCAAGCAGGGGACCGGAGTGGATTGTGACAGAACCCCCCCCTCAAGGGACGTCTCCTGACGTCCCAAAATGATGGCACAAGTGCAGGGAGAGGCGGCCCCAGGAGGAACCTCCTCAATATTCCTCAGACTCTGCGAGGTCCTCAACCGGGTGGGTGGAGGGGGTCTGGAGGAGAGACCCCTCGTCCTCAGATGAAGAGTCCACAGAGGACGATGGCGGGTCCACCTCGCTAGGGCCGGGGATGGGTGGGGCACCAGAGGCGCTCAGGCAGGGGTTATCAGTGGACGGGCGTATCCTGGAGGGCTGGTCCGGGTGCTGCCGGTGGAAGTCAGTAATGAGCTGAGGGTCAAGGATGTAGCTGGCGGGGACCCACGACCTCTCCTCTGGACCATATCCCTCCCAGTCAACCAGGTACTGGATGCCCCTCCCACGGCGACGAGAGCGGATAAGCCGTCGAACCGTGTAGGCTGGGTCTCCATTGATAAGGCGAGGTGGCGGAGGAGTCGGGGTAGCAGGAATCAAGGGACTCTCCAGAACCGGCTTGATCTTTGAGACATGGAATGTGGGGTGTACTCGCATGGACCTGGGAAGCTTGAGGCGGACTGCAGCAGGGTTGATGACCTTCTGAATTTCGTAGGGGCCGATGAACTTGGGTGCCAGTTTCTTCGAGTCGACCCGGAGTGGTAGGTCCCGGGTTGACAACCACACCTTCTGTCCCACTTGATAAGCAGGAGCCGAGGTGCGCCGACGATTGGCCGAGGCTGTGTAACGGCCCACCGACCGCAGGAGAGTGGATCTGGCCTGGGACCAGGTGCGGCGACACCGGCGGATGAAAGCCTGTACAGAGGGGCAAGAAACCTCCCTCTCCTGGGCTGGAAATAGGGGTGGCTGGTATCCATAAGCACACTGAAAAGGGGAGAGACCAGTGGAGGAGCTGAGGAGTGTGTTATGGGCATATTCTACCCAGAGCAAACTGCTGCGACCAGGAAGTGGGGTGACTGGAGACCATACACCGGAGAGCCACCTCCATCTCCTGGTTTTTCCGCTCCGTCTGGCCGTTAGATTGAGGATGAAACCCGGATGACAGGCTGGCCGTGGCCCCGATGAGAGAGCAGAACTCTCTCCAAAAAACCGAGGAGAACTGCGGCCCTCGGTCAGAGACCACATCGACTGGAAGACCATGGAGCCGGAATATGTGCTGGAGGACCAGTTCAGCAGTCTCTTTGGCTGAAGGGAGCTTGGGCAGGGGAATGAAGTGGGCCATCTTGCTAAAACCGGTCTACCACGGTAAGGATAGTGGTGTGTCCTAGAGATGGTGGTAGACCGGTCACAAAGTCCAGAGATATGTGGGACCAGGGACGATGGGGAACTGGAAGCGGGAGCAGGTGACCAGCAGGAGCCTGGTGGGAGGATTTGTTCCAGTTGCAGACAGGGCAGGCCTTGACAAACCCCCGGGTGTCCAGGTCCAGGGAGTCCCACCAGAATCGGCGCTGAAGAACCTCCTTGGTCCTCTGGATCCCTGGATGGCAGGTGAGGTGCGTGTTGTGGGCCCACTGGAGCACCTCAGAACGGAGGTGGGCCGGGACGAAGAGCCGGTTGGGAGGACAGGCGCTGGGACCTGGTTGCTCCTCCAGCGCCGTCCTAACTCTCTCCTCAATCCCCCATGTAATGGCGGCGGCCAGGCGAGCAGAGGGAAGGATGGTGTCCGCTGCTGTGGAAACCTCTTCCTCTTCCTTCAGGAACTGGCGGGAGAGGGCGTCAGGCTTAACGTTGCGGGTTCCCGGGCGATAGGAGAGAGTGAAATTGAATCGGGTGAGAAAGAGGGACCAGCGGGCCTGCCTGGAGTTCAGTCTTCTGGCTGACCTGATGTATTCTTGGTTCTTGTGGTCCGTCCATACGAGAAATGGTTGTTCGGCCCCCTCGAGCCAGTGACGCCACTCGTCCAGTGCCAATTTGACCGCCAGAAGCTCCCGATTTCCAATGTCATAGTTCATTTCTGCGGGAGTCAGGCGTCGAGAGAAAAAGGCGCAGGGGTGGAGCTTCTGGTCATCAGTAGCCCGCTGAGACAGGACAGCCCCCACCCCGACATCAGAGGCATCTACTTCCACCACGAACTGTCTCTTGGGGTCGGGCATACGCAGGATAGGTGCAGAGGTGAAGCGATTCTTGAGGGTCTGGAAGGCATCTGTGGCGGCGGAGGACCAGCTGAAGGGGACTTTGGAGGAGGTGAGAGCTGTGAGAGGGGCTGCCACCGTGCTGTATCCCCGAATGAAACGACGGTAAAAATTGGCGAACCCCAGGAATCTTTGTAGCTGCTTCCGGGAGTCAGGAACAGGCCAGGCGGCGACGGCTGAGACCTTGGCTGGATCCATCTGGATGCTCCCCTGGCCGACAATGTATCCAAGAAAGGAGACTGATGGAGCATGGAACTCGCATTTCTCTGCCTTAACAAACAGCGAGTTTTCCAGGAGCCGTTGAAGAACCCCCTGAACATGGTGGATGTGGTCCTCCTTGGCCTTGGAGAAAATTAGAATATCATCCAAGTAGACGAAGACATGCTTGTTAAGCATGTCCCGGAGCACGTCGTTGACCAGAGCCTGGAAGACGGCGGGGGCGTTGGTGAGGCCAAAAGGCATCACCAGGTATTCATAGTGTCCAGTAGGTGTGTTGAATGCTGTCTTCCACTCGTCGCCCTCCCGAATTCGCACCAGGTGGTAGGCGTTGCGGAGGTCCAGTTTGGTGAAGATGGTAGCCCCCTCCAGGAGTTCAAAGGCAGACGAGATGAGGGGGAGGGGATACCGATTCTTCACCGTTATGTCGTTGAGGCCTCGGTAGTCGATGCAGGGCCTCAATGATTTGTCCTTCTTCTCGACAAAAAAGAACCCCGCTCCAGCAGGGGAGGATGACGGACGGATGATGCCAGCCGCCAGGGAGTCGTTAATGTAGTCCTCCATGGCCTTCCTCTCTGGTGCGGACAGGGAGTATAGACGACCTCGGGGAGGACTGGTGCCGGGTAGAAGATCTATGGCACAGTCATATGGACGGTGTGGAGGCAAAGAGGTCGCCTTCGCCTTGCTGAAAACCTCCCTGAAATCGTGGTACTCTGGCGGGACCCCCATCAGATCAGGAGCCAACGTGCAGGGCCTGGACTGAGGAGCGGAGGCCTGCTTGAGACAGACTTGGTGACAGGCCGAGCTCCAGCCCAAAATGGCTCCCGTCGCCCAGTCTATGTGGGGATTGTGGCGCCGGAGCCAGGGATATCCCAAAATGAGTGGGATACGCGGAGAGTCCAAGATGTGAAACGTGATAGTTTCGTGGTGGTTGCCGGAGAGAAGCATCTGCACTGGAACAGTCTGATGAGTGACGGTCCCCAGCAGGTGACCGTCCAGGGCTGTTAATTCCCTGGACGGGAATAATAATAAAATGAATAATAATAATAATGCCATGAAACACGCAGAAGAACAATAGCTCCCAGAGCTTGCTAGCTCTGTGAGAAAAAATAAAACGGATTTGACTTCGTGGCCTCAAATGCCCCACTACAGACATGATTATCCCCTCAAATGTAGGAAAATTCGAGGTGATCGCAGCGATAACACTGTTGAAGCCGTCTCTTTTATAGTTTTGGCTCCATACAGGCCAACTGATCGAGTACTCATATTCCACAGCCTCATTCATTGCCATGTTAAAATAGGAGGGACATTTTCTTAAGGAAGGCAGAAGTAACGTTTCTCTCTCTTGCTCTTGAGGACACATTTCTTCATTTATCGACACAAAATAACTATGTACAACGATCAGGAAGGGCACGCGATGTCCCCAGTTATGTCGGTTCAATGATTGGAATTACGGTTTGGCCATAGAGCCCTCCTCTTCGAGGACTGGTCTCAGCATTTTCCCTCTCTCTCTCTGTCAGGATTTTCAACTGACGTTCCAACTGACAACAGTTGCAGCAGCCCAGGGGCCATTTGAGCAGTTATTGGCTTCATTTGAACTTGTCTGTGTAAAATGGCCGACAGAGACAGCAGAGCAGCTAGCACATTAGCTGTAAAGACATGCTAACTGCTAACATTAGCAGCCAATGCTAAAATTAGTGCAAATAGTAATTGCTAGCACATTAGCCACTAATAACCAAATACATGCTACTTGTTAATATGCTAATGTTAATTAACATTAGCCACTAAGAATTAAATACATGATCTTTGTCAACATGTTAATGTTAACCTGCTAATGTTAATTAGCATTAGCCACTAGGGATGTAACGATGCATCGTGACACGATTAAAATCGGTACAAATGTGTGACGACTCGCATCTGTTGACAAAAAATGAATCGCGATTCTTGGCGAATGCGAGAGAAGTAGGATATGTTCTTTTTCGTCTTTTTTTTTATTAGAAATAGGTTACGTTGTGGCTGCAGCTTCCACTGTCTCGTCTGCCTTTCTGTGTCTCACACACACACACACACACACACACACAGTCTCTCTCTCTCTCTCTCTCTCTCTCTCACTCACACACAAACACACACACACATCTCTTCGTGGGACCTCTCCCGTCTCTCCTTGCTGTTTTCGGCACTTTTTGATGTGGCTGTAGGAAATACATTGAACCAGGCTCCATTGTTTACTCTCGGGATCAGCTGTTAGGCTTGCGACACACACCCCTTCACTGAGCGGAGCGGCCGGAGATCCCCAGAGAGTTACGGAGGAAGAGAAGAGGATGCAGAGCGGAGGTGAAGCGCAGGGAGAAGAAAAGACGGTATAAACCATGTTTAGCTGACTGAACTTTCTCCGGACTCGCACATTAACCTGGACGGATTCCAGCTCTTCCAGGGCGGACCGGAAAGCACCAGAGATCGGTAAGAAGAAGGGAGGGGGGATCTCTGTGTTTGTGAACGATAGATGGTGCCACCCGGGACACATCAGGGTGAAGGAGCAACTCTGCACCAGAGACTTGGAGCTGTTAGCGGTCAGCATGCGGCCATACTACCTCCCGAGGGAGTTTTCACAGGTCATTGCCGTGTTTGTGTACATCTCCCCTCCCCCCGCTGGGTCGCTCTGATCACAACCTCGTTCACCTCATCACAGACTACACCCCTGTGGTGAATAAACAACCACCTGTGAACCACTAAGAATTAAATACATGATCATTGCTAACATGTTAATGTTAACCTGCTAAAGCTAATTAGTATTAGCCACTAAGAATTAAATACATGCTCATTGCCAACATGGTAATGTTAACATGCTAATGTTAATTGCTAGCACGTTAGTGCTAGCCACTCATTTTCAGTCACTAAGAATACATTCTAATGTTAACATGCTAATGTTGACATGCTAATGTTAATTGCTAGCACGTTAGTGCTAGCCACTCATTTTCAGTCACTAAGAATACATTCTAATGTTAACAATGCTAATGTTAACAATGCTAATGTTGACATGCTAATGTTGACATGCTAATGTTAAGTGCTAGCACGTCAGTGGTAGCCCATAATTTTTAGTCACTAAGAATACATGTTAATGTTAATACGGTAATATTAATTGTTAGTGCGCCAAAGACAGCAGAGCAGCTAGCGCGTTAGCACTAGCTGTAAAGACATGCCAACTGCTAACATTAGTGGCCAAAGCTAAAATTACTGCAAATGGTAATTGCTAGCGCGTCAACACTAGCAATTAGCATTAGCCACTAAGAATTTATTACATGACAACTGTTAACATGCTAAGCTATTTGCTAGCACGTCAGCGCTAGCAATTAGCCTTAGCCACGAATAACCAAATACATGCTACTTGCTAATATGCTAATGCTAGCATGCTAATGTTAATTAGCACTAGCCACAAAGAATTAAATACATGCTAATTCTAACATGTTAATGTTAATTGTTAGCCGTCTGCGCTAGCAATGAGCATTAGCCACGAAGAATTAAATACATGATCATTGCTAACATGTTAATGTTAACATGCTAATGTTAATTAACATTAGCCACTAGGAATTAAGTACATGCTCATGTTAACATGCTAAAGCTTACCTGCTAATGATAATTGCTAGCACGTTGTCTGTCTAAAATGACAGACAATGACAGCAGAGCAGCTAGCGTGTTAACGATTAGCATTAGCCATTAAGTATTAAATAAATGCTAATGTTAACATGCTAATGCTAACCTGGTAATGGTAACCTGCTAATGCGTATTGATTACTATTAGCCACTAAGAATTAAATACATGCTCATTGATAACATGATAATGCTAGCATGCTAATGTTAACTGCTAGCACATTAATGCTAGCCACTCATTTTCAGTCAGTAAGAATACATGTTAATGTTAACATGCTAATATTAATTGTTAGCATGTCAGAGACAGCAGAGAAGCTAGCGCGTTAGTGCTAGCTGTAAAGACATGCTAACTGGTAACATTAGCGGCCAATGCTAGAATTAATGCAAATGATAATATACCAATTAACATTAGCCACTAAAAATTAAAGACATGGTAATTGCTAACATGACGCGCTAGCAATTATCATTAGCATGTTGGCAAATTGCCATGTTTTTAATTTTTAGTGGCTTAGTGGCAAATGTTGATTTAGTGGATAATTAGCCACTAAGCCACTAAAAATTAAAGACATGCTAATGTGCTCCAGTGTCTAAATAAACATGTTAAAAATGACTATTTGAGGTGTGCTTTTTGACTACAGACCCCCGGCAACAGCCCACTCGTCACTCTCAAAATTTCTGCGGGAATTTTCTAGTTATTATTCATTTTCCGCCCTTTTTCGAACATGAATGCGGCCCGCAGCGGTGAGAGGACCCCAACAAATTATATATCAAAACGTGCGTCTTGATCCCGAATCGAGTGCTATTACTTTTCTAAGAGATTCGCGTGTTTTTCCGCGAATTTATTCTGGAAAAACTGCAAAAAATTTCCCATAGGGAATGACTGGGGAGGCCTGAAAAAAAGTACATTTCAACAGACATTTTCAACAATGAACTGCTCTGGCATACTTTAACCGAGAGACTGCATTTGAACTTTAAAACGGAGGTATGCTTCCCTTATCTTCAGGGATTCACGACACTCATCGACAGCTTTTACCGTTTTTAAACTATCAAGGCTCAAAGTTGAGCAGGTTTTTAGTCAAATTTCTGGGTTTATAATGGGTGTGTATGTGGCGGAATGTTTGTGCTAGAGTGGATGACATCATCAGCTAGAGTGAGGAGCAGGGAGAAAAATCTGTGAAAAAATAAAACGTATTTAAATATCGTGGCCTCAAATGCCCCACTACAGACATGATTATCCCCTCAAATGTAGGAAAATTCGAGGTGATCGCAGCGATAACACTGTTGAAGCTGTCTCTTTTATAGTTTTGGCTCCATACAGGCCAACTGATCGAGTACTCACATCCACAGCCTCATTCACTGCCATGTTAAAATAGGAGGGACATTTTCTTAAGGAAGGCAGAAGTAACGTTTCTCTCTCTTGCTCTTGAGGACACATTTCTTCATTTATCGACACAAAATAACTATGTAAAACGATCAGGAAGGGCACGCGATGTCCCCAGTTATGTCGGTTCAATGATTGGAATTACGGTTTGGCCATAGAGCCCTCCTCTTCGAGGACTGGTCTCAGCATTTTCCCTCTCTCTCTCTGTCAGGATTTTCAACTGCCGTTCCAACTGACAACAGTTGCAGCAGCCCAGTGGCCATTTTAGTAGTTCTTGGCACTTAATTTGAACTTGTCTGTCTAAAATGGCAGACAGAGACAGCAGAGCAGCTAGCACGTTAACGCTAGCTGTAAAGACATGCAATTTGCTAACATTAGTGACCAATGCTAACATTCGGTTCGCTTCTCCTCCCAGAGTTTTTGTCGCGCACACACAAAAGCTGTCTCTCGCAGACACAAACACAGACACATAGATAGAGAGAAAGACAGACACACCACACACAGACAGACAGACAGGGCAGACACACGCACACACACACACACACACAGGACAAGTCTTTCAAAATAAGAGTCCCTTCAAAAAAAAAGCCCATTAAAAGGCAGTGATGACACAGCTTGTTGTATTAATTCTGAATTTGCTGAGCAGTGTCAGTAATAATGTATGGGGGCGACGGGGCCAGAGTCAGGCACACTCAAAATTTCTTTAGAAATTTTCTAGTTATTATTCCTCTTCCGTTTCTTCCGTGTTTTTTTCGGTTCGCTTCTCCTCCCAGAGTTTTTGTCGCACGTACACAAAACGGGTATCAAAACGACCGGCTCGGCCGGGAATCGATGGCTAAGACTTTTCTAAGAGTTTCGGCAAACGGTTTTGCCAAAAATCCAGAAAAACGAAGCCAAAAAATGAATGGGTGTGTATTGCGAGAACTTTCAAGAGCTAGAGTGAGTGATGTCATCGCTAGAGTGGAGAGGGGGGAGAAAAATTAGTGAAAAAATAAAACGGATTTCACTACCCTGGCCTCAAATGCCCCACTACAGACACGATTTCTACATAGAAACGTAGCAAAATTTGTTGTATCACTCACATTCGCCTGCCAAAGCTGTCAGACATATAGTTTTGGCTCCGTACGCGCTCTATGATCGACTACTCCCCGCCAACAGCCTCATATACTCCCATGTTATTTTGAGCCGAGAATTTTCTAGAAGACGCAGGGAGCAATTGTGCTTTCTCTGAGTCCTACGGCCAAAGTTTATACAATTTTCTCCTGAAACTTGGCACAGACATTTTAACAAGACGAGCATTCTTCTGGTCATTTCAGATTTTGGTTTGAGGCATACCTTATAGGTTTTTTTTGGCCACCTTCGAGGGGGATCATTCAGGCATATACTGTGCATCTCAGAGGGACAGCACCTGTGACTAATTACTCTGACCTGCAGCTCACCCTGGTTGCTTGGCAACATCAAGCATGCATCTCTCACAAACACAAACACATAGACAGACAGGCAGACACACACACACACAGAACAAGCACACATGTATTTAATTCCTAGGAGGAGAGGGGGGAGGGGCCATTTTAGTAGTTCTTGGCACTTAATTTGAACCTGTCTGTGTAAAATGGCAGACAGAGACAGCAGAGCGTTAGCGCAAGCTGTAAAGAAATGCTATTTGCAAACATTTGTTAATATTAGCGACCAATGCTAAAATTTGTGCTAATTAACATTAGCCACTAGGAATTGAATACATCTTGATTACTAACATGTTAATGTTAACACGCTAATGCTAACTGCTAGCGCATCAGCGTTATCATGCTAATGCTAACATGCTAATGCTAATTAACATTAGCCACTCGGAATTAAACACATGTTAATTACTAACATGTTAATGCTAACATTAATTCCTAGTAGGTAATGGTAATTATCATTAGCATGTTAACGAGCTAGCTGCTCTGCTGTCTCTGTCTGCCATTTTAGACAGACAAGTTCAAATTAAGTGCCAAGAACTACTAAAATGGCTGCCGCTCGGCTTCTGGTGGCCCCTCCCCCCTCTCTTCCTTCAAGCAGCCTGAGGTTGCCAAGCAACCAGGACCAACTCTAATCAGTGGAGGAGTTTGCACCTGTTAGAATGTCAGTTAGAGACTGAGAGAAAATGCTGAGAACTCCTCTCAAAGGAAGGACTGCTGACCAAACCGTATTAAAGTTATTTGTATAAACTTTGGCCGTAGGACACTTAAAAGAGTTTTGGCAAACGGTTTTGCCAAAAATCGCCAAAAAATGAATGGGTGTGTAATGCGAGAACTTTCCAGCGCTAGAGTGAGTGATGTCATCGCTAGAGTGGAGGGGGAGATAAAAAGTCGTCGAAAAATAAATTTGTAAACTGCGATTGTGGCCGCAAATGCACAGCTACAGACGTGATTATCCCCTTAAACGTAGGAAAATTCGAGGCGGTCGCAGTGATAACACTGTTGTAGCTGTCAGATATATCGTTTTGGCGTGACAAGCAAATATGCAGCAGCAACTCCCATCCTCAGCCTCATATACTCCCATGTTAAAAAGGCGGGAAATTTTCTGGAGGAAAGCAGAATTAACGTTTCTCTCTCTTGCTCCTACGGGGACATTTCTTCATTTATCGACACAAAACGACTATGTAGACGATCAGGAAGGGCTCACGATGCTTAAAGTTAAGCCGGTTCAGTGATTGGAAATACGGTTTGGCCAGAAGTTCTTCCTGTTTAAGAGGAGGTCTCAGCATTTTCTCTCAGTCTCAGGATTTCTAACTGACATTTTAACAGCTGCAGATCAGCTGCTGCTGATTAGGTCCTGGTTGCTTGGCAACCTCAGCCTGCTTGAAGGAGGAGAGGGGGGAGGGGCCAGCAGGCAGAAGCCGAGCGGCCATTTTAGTAGTTCTTGGCACTTCATTTTAACTTGTCTGTCTAAAATGGCAGACAGAGACAGCAGAGCAGCTAGCGCGTTAACATGATAATGATAATTAACATGACCACTAGTAATTAAATACATGTTAATGTTAACATGGTAATGCAAACATGCTAATGTTAATTGCTAGTGCATCAGCGTTAACATGCTAATGTTAACATGCTAATGTTAACATGTTAATGTTATCATGCTAATTACTAGCGCATCAGCGCTAACATGCTAATGCTAACATGGTAATGTTAACATGCTAATGTTAACATGCTAGCACGTCAGCGCATCAGCGTTAACATGCTAATGCTAAAATGCTAATGTTAACATGCTAATGTTAACATGTTAATGTTATCATGCTAATGGTAATTACTAGCGCATCAGCGCTAACATGCTAATGCTAACATGGTAATGTTAACATGCTAATGTTAATTGCTAGCACGTCAGTGCATCAGCGTTAACATGCTAATGCTAAAATGCTAATGTTAACATGTTAATGTTATCATGTTAATGGTAATTCCTAGCGCATCAGCGTTAACATGCTAATGTTAATATGCTAATGCTAACTTGCTAATGTTAAAATG
Organism: Larimichthys polyactis; assembly: GCA_018985215.1. NCBI lineage: Eukaryota > Metazoa > Chordata > Actinopteri > Sciaenidae > Larimichthys > Larimichthys polyactis. Next base: position 232,302 of record JAFMOB010000045.1, read on the forward strand.
CTAACGTTAACATGCTAATGCATCAGCGTTATCATGGGCTGTGTCCGAAATCACTCCCTAACCACTATATAGTGCACTATATAGTGACCACGCCATTTTGTAGTGGTGTCCGAATGTTTAGTGTCCACTATATAGTGCACTGCATGTATCCCACAATTCACCGCGAAATGTAGTGAACATCCGATGGTCACTAACCGAAGCAAGATATCCCATCATGCATTGCCGGAAATTCTCTGTGCGCGGAAAGGAAAGTGAATATGGCAGACGGACAGGAGACATGTAAGTATTTTTTCCGTTTAGCGTTTGATTGCGAGGTTTAAAACAGGTTGTTAATAGTTTGTATATATGCAATACTATTTAAAAAATTACTGGGGGGTACGCATTAAGCTATTACGGCACCAATCATGGCTAGCGACCGAGGTCAGTACTACAGGTAACTGTTAACGCTGTTCGTCATGTTAAACTACAGCCTATTTTAATTCATAAGTAATGTCAGCGAAATTAAATTCAAGTGTCAAATAAGCACGGGAGAATCTTGTTAATTTGTTGTAATCTCGCAGGGACCGACGACGATGTGGCAGGTTTTATCCGCCTGAGAAAGAAAAACGATCGCTTTTTTTCAGGCAAACGCTGAAATGGGGCTGACGGGTGTGGTGACCCCTGCCCGGGCGGGCAGAAAGTGGGAAAACCTTAAAAAAAAAAAAAAAAAACATACAAGGTTAGGATGCATCATAATTAACTACAGCTCTATTTTGTGAAAGCATAGATGAAAGTACAGTGACTTTAACCTTTGTATATTTTCTTTGCCGTGTTTAGCATTATAAACGAACACTACAGTAATATCACATCAAATGTGTGTATATTGCAATGTGTGCAGGAGCTGAGAAAGCCACCAACAGGGAGTGGCACTGAGTCAGGGGAGTCCACTGCCAGGGATTGGAAGTGGTTCTCCCTCATGGATGAGGCAATAGGTGGTCTTATTGCCTCAGCCTGGGGGGAGACCCGTCTCAGCATCAGCCTCCCCTGATTCAGTGCCACCAGAGCCAGAGTGTTAGGGTGCTGAGCAGGACTCAGAGTCTGAAGAGCCAGCTCCACCAAAGCGACAGCGGCGTGACCCAGTTTTAGAACTGTTGGAGAGGCAGGAGAAGAGGGCAGAGGAGAGGGAGAAAAGGGAGGACAGGGAGGAGAGGCTTTTGAACCTGAAATTGTAGAGAAAATGTAAATTAGATTAATAAATAACAAAAAAGAAATACATGTCTCACTTTGTTTTCAATTGAAATACAGTTCTTTATCAACTTAACTACTAAATTATAACATATGAACATTTGAACAAACAAAATTACAGAGAACATATAAAACAGAGAACATATAAAACAGATCAAAGGGTACTGAAACTATTTACATGAATTACAACTTGAACCAAGAGAAGATAAGAGGGCAGAGGAGAGTGACAGGTGAAATTAGGTTAGAGAAAAGAGAATAAACATCTAAACATTGATTGTGATTTGATTTCTTTCTTTTTTCTCTCTTAATAATCGTGGTCCTGCAGAGCTGGAGGGTTGTTAACTGGCGCTGAAACAGCAGCAGCAATGCGACCACGCAGCCGTTCTACACATGCCAAATCTGGCTGGACCTGATCTCCGCCATCATCCGGCCCCAGTGCCTCCTCCACAGGCTCCAGAATATCTCCATCCTTTAGGCAGAGATTGTGGAGAATTGCACAGCAAGCTATCACTTTGACGGCAAATTGTGGCTTCACCTCTAAGGCCTTGAAAAAAAATTGAGCGCCACCTGGCCTTCATGATGCCAAATGCCCTCTCAACCACGGAACGGGCCTTGGCGTGGCCTGACAGGCTCCCTGTAAGGGGTGATGAGGGCGAGTGGTTCTGAGGTGCAGGGATACCCACCATCTTCAAGAATCTGGAAGCCTTCAGGTGGGTATAATTTCTGGACATAAAGGGGGCTGTTCTTTAAAACTCTGGCGTCATGGACAGAGCCAGGGTAGCCAAGAAATATGTCCAGAAACTGGCACTGGTGGTCACACACTGCTTGGAGTTGGATAGAGTGAAACAACTTTCTGTTAAAATAGCATTTGGCATCAGCACTTGGTGGCTTAATGCGGATGTGGCAGCCGTCAATACTGCCCACAACCCTGGCAAACGCTGCAGATCCAGCCAAATGTTCGAACCCTGCCCCGGTTGTTTGGAGCTGATCAGCTGAGGGGAAAAAGATCAGCCTGTTCTTCAGCCTGAGGACTTTTTCGGTGACCCTGTGGATGATGTCATGGACCGTTGATCGCGGGATGGCAAATGCTCTGGACACGACACGGTATGATGTTCAATTGCCATCCAGAAGAGGAAGACCAAAACCTCCAGGTCATGACCCCAGCCGTGGTCTAGTGGAGAGCGAAGGAACTGGAGGTGATCAACAGTTGGTCTTGAAAGGCGGAAGTCTGGGCGCAGGTCACTCTCACCATCAAAATAGATGACCAAGACGGGGACGTGGCGGTTCAGGCGACAGTACTGAGATGGGTGACCACGCTGTAAAGAATAATTAAAACTGATAACATGGTGTCATGAAATGATGTGTAATAAAGTTATGACAATACAATCACACTCTGTTGGGTTGTTTATAATTACCATCATTAAAAATTATATTGATAAAAGTGATGACAAAAGCCTTTATTGTTTATCAATGATAATTGTTTTGTAAATCATTTATAAACATTATTTGGTTGTAGAAAGATGTAACTATCATTGATAAATGGCAAATCAATATTTAAACTTAATAGAGATGGTTGCAGCTTTATCTAGAAAATGTACATAGATCGTTTAATAAGTAAAGCTTAATTCACCATTTATTAATGATGGTTAGTACAGTGTGTGACTAAAAGCTGTTTGACAGAAGCACTGTGGTAGGCTATGAAAACCAATTGGCTCTATTCTCAGCTCCAGCGGGGGGTGTAGTTTGACGGAGGATAGTTTATTGAATTAATTAAAGAAAATGATATCTACCCTAATTAAAAAGGCACTAAAAAGTAGGCTATCACTCACAATTTAACGACGTCTTGCTAGTCTTAGAAGAGCAGCGCATCTTCTCCTTTCTCTCTCTCTCTCGCTATTCTAGTTCTCCTCCTGATCATCAATAATTGAATTATTGATAAAACAAACACAGCCAGACTGACAGTAGACGGCATTTCTATAGCGCTACGGGAGTTTTCTAGAATAACGGTGTGTTAGTGTTTTTTTCGGCGGATGGATGAGAGGCGCGAAACAAATTCATGAGTTGTGGAGCAGTACAACAGTCACGAGGCCAGTTTATTTTATTACATATTTCAAAACAAGGCAATTTAAATGGCTTTCTACATTCATTAAAAAAAAAAAGTGTAAAACGAAAAGCATATAATTAAACATTCCAGTAGATTACACTGTAACTTTCTGTTACTAAAGAGCCAAGAGAATAAAATATAAAAATATGCTTAAATAGAAAATAAAAAACGAAAATTAAACGCACAAGACAGTAATCAAAAGACAGTAATTTAATAAAAAGGCAGTAGTAAATGGACAAGACGACATTAAAGTTGTACGTTGTAATTGTGCGACAGCAATGACGTAATTACCGGAGACATGAGAAGCGTCCGAAAGTGTCCGAACATTTTTTCTGTTGAGCTCACTATATAGTCCAGTACATTTATTTCCCTATGTAGGGAGTAGGGAATGAGTGAGTGATTTCGGACACAGCCATGGTAATGCTAACATGCTAATGCTAACTGCTAGCTCATCGCCGTTAACATGTTAATGCTAAAATGCTAATGCTAACATGCTCATGATAACATGCTCATGATAACATGCTAATGTTAACTGCTAGCGCATCAGCGTTAACATGCTAATGTTAAAATGCTAATGCTAACATGCTAATGTTAACTGCTAGCCCATCACCGTTATCATGGCAATGCTAACATGCTAATACTAATGTTAACTGCTAGCGCATCAACGTTAACATGCTAATGGTAATTGCTAATGTTGACATGCTAATGTTAATTGCTAGCGCAGCAGTGTTAAAATGTTAACACGCTAATGCTAATTGCTGGCACGTAAGCGCTAGCTGCTCCTGTGTCTAAATAAACATGTTAAAAAAGACTATTTGAGGTGTGCTTTTTTAATACAGACCCCCAGCAACAGCCCACTCGTCAGTCTCAAAACTTCTTTTCTAGTACTGAATTTGCTGAGCAGTGTCAGTAATAATGCACTATATGTTATCCACCGCGCTTATTAGACCAAAGGGCTCCCACACTAATGTTATCCTACATCTTTATTATTATTATTATTGGTGTTGGTGCCTAAAGGGCGCCCACACTGATGTTATCCTACATCTTTATGATTTTTCTTCTTCCGTACGTTTTTTGCCGCATAACTACTCCTACAAATTTTGTCCCACAAAAATAAAAATTATACCACTAGATTTATCTCATTCACATGAGCTGAATTGGGGCGGCTGTGGCTCACAGGCAGAGCGGGTCGTCCACTAATCAGATGATTGGCGGTTCGATCCCCGGCTACTCCAGTCTGCATGCCGAAGTGTCCTTGGGCAAGATACTGAACCCCAAGTTGCACCCGAAGGCTGTGCCATCGGTGTATGAATGTGTATGAATGTGTAGATCCTTAAACTGATGAGCAGTTGGCACCTTGCATGGTAGCCAATGCCATCAGTGTATGAATGTGTGTGAATGAGATATGTAGTGTAGAGCGCTTTGAGTGGTCGGAAGACTAGAAAGGCGCTATATAAATACAGTCCATTTACCATTCATGCCACTGCTGCTATTACTTTTCTACATTCTACTATTAATATTCTAAAAATTATTCAACTTTTTCTACAATATTTTACCATTTCAAATCCATTATACAAACTTCAAATCTTTATACAGACCTACAATTTAAATGACTTCTACTTTACTACAGGCTTAATTCAAACTACACATTTCAACAGGATCTTGTACTATTACACTTTTATTCAACATTTTTTTTTAGATTCAACTCATTTAGAACATTTCTACAGACAAGCATGCACACATACACACACGCACACACACACACACACACACACACACACTGAACAGACGCTCAGTAAACAGATCGACATCATAGTGTTCAAACAATAAAAATCTGCTGATCTACAATCAATACAGGCTGAGCTGCACACCTGGACAGGTGAGTCTCAGGACAGTCTCTACAATCCTTCTACACTTTAAACTTCTTCTCCTTTACTACAGACCTCAGTTCAACTACACAGTTCACCAAGATCTTGTACTATTATTTTACTAAATTCTACTATTAATATTCTACAAATTATTAAACTTTTTCTACAAATATTTTGTTGATCTTGTATTACTATCTACAATTCTACCTTTTCATCTGAATTTCTACAGTGTTACACAGCATTGTATCACTTCATACTATTCTACTCTTTTCAACATTTTTAAGATATATCCCTTATGGCCTTTTCAAGCTTTATAGTATAGAGACAGCTGAAGAGCGACAGGAATGTGAATGGGAGAGAGAGTGAAAGAGCCAGGGAAAAGACATGCAGAAAAAGGTCAGCAGGTGGGCCGCTGGGGCCGGCGGCAGCAGAGGGCACCCACACCGCACTTTCCGCAGGAAATGCAGTTTTCTAGTTAAACTTATTCTTATGCCCTTTTTTTGTCTCGCTACTCCTCCCAGAGTTTTTGTCGCACATACACAAAACGGGTACCAAAACAACCGGCTCTGCCGGGAATCGATGGCTATGACTTTTCTAAGAGTTTCGGCAAACGGTTTTGCCAAAAAATGAATGGGTGTGTATTGCGAGAACTTTCCAGAGCTAGAGTGAGTGATGTCATCGCTAGAGTGGAGGGGGAGAGAAAAAGTCGTCGAAAAATAAATTTGTAAACTGCGACTGTGGCCGCAAATGCACAGCTACAGACGTGATTATCCCCTCAAACGTTGGAAAATTCGAGGCGGTCACAGTGATAACACTGTTGTAGCTGTCAAATATATAGTTTTGGCTTGACACACAAATATGCGGCAGCAACTCCCATCCTCAGCCTCATATACTCTTTTTTTCTGGAGGACAGCAGAAGTAACGTTTCTCTCTCTTGCTCCTAAGGGCAGATTTCTTCATTTATCGACACAAAACTACTACGTAGACGATCAGGAAGGGCTCACGATGCTCAAAGTTAAGCCGGTTCAATGATTGGAAATACGGTTTGGCCAAAAGTCCTTCCTCTTTGTAGGAAGGTCTCAGCATTTTCTCTCAGTTTCAGGATTTTTAACAGGTGCAGATCAGCTGCTACTGATTAGGTCCTGGTTGCTTGGCAACCTCAGGCTGCTTGAAGGAGGAGAGGGGGGAGGGGCAGGCAGGCAGAAGCCGAGCAGCAGCCATTTTAGTAGTTCTTGGCACTTCATTTGAACTCGTCTGTCTAAAATGGCAGACATAGACAGCAGAGCAGCTAGCACGTTAACGCTAGGCATACCTTATAGGTTGTTATAAACAACCTCAAGCATGCCTTTGACTAACTTTTTTGAAGTCTGTGTGTGGTATCAGACTATCAAGACCATAGACATATATACATAGACGCCGCATTGAGCGCTGAATCGTACGTAAACGGCGCCGCCATATTGGTTCGGGCAGATCTGCCGGTAAACTAATACAAGGAAATGGACTGAACTTCATAAAGCGTCTTTCTACAATGTTCTTTAAGTTAATGCTTCTTATACAACCATTCACACACACACTAATATATCTGGGAAACAAACAGGCACCAAAAACAACGTATGTAACTTTTAAAGTGATGATTATAAATGTTTACTCCTTATGTAAGCACCAAACCAACGTATGTATTTTTCTAATGTTTACAGCTACTAATGTGTGTAACACTGTTACTGTGATGATAAATATTGAAATATTTATATTTAACATTTAATCTGTGTCTATAATAACCAGATCCTGAAATGTAGATGTGACATGAGGGTTTTCTGAATAAAGAGCACTAACGTGTACATACATACATACACACACACACACACACACACACACACACACACACACACACCTCAAGCCTTCCTGAAGGAGGAGAGGGGGACAACATGCTAATGTTAACATGCTAATGGTAATTGCAAGCGCGTCAATGCATCAGCGCTAACATGCAAATGCTGACATGCTAAAGGTAATTGCTAATGCGTCAACGCATCAGCGCTAACATGCTAATGTTAACATGTTAATGTTAATTGCTAACGCGTCAACAGTAACATGCTAATGCTAACATGCCAATGTTAACATTGTGATTGTGTTAACAATGTAATACAGTACTGCGGTGACGCCATCTACACTTTAAAATCTAGTGCCCGACTACATCAGTTTGTACAGTAAAATACAAACCGGTACCGTACAGTAAAAGAACTTGAAAATCACCCCAGAAGTAGCTGGGAACATGTAGAACAAGAATCAGGTTGAGTTGTCAGAAAACAATTTGATTTGTTTATTTAATGACTTTTCTAAATCTGAATATGTATCTTAGAAAAGAGATTATTATTTGATTTCTGAGTTTCCGAGGTGTACTTGAAGGCACCATGAAGACGCTTTACCGTACAAACTGATGTAGTTGGGGACTAGATTTTAAAGTGTAGATAGCGTTACCGCAGTACTGTATCATATTAAAGTTATTGATTCATATTCCCCCCAAAAAAATCCCAGAAATTATGAAAAGTCCTAGTAAACACTAATGTTGTTGGTGTGGCCCTGAGGATGGCTTGTTGTGATGAACATTAGGTTGTAGCTCGTTGTCTGTCTTACTACGGTTGAAAATATGCGTTTTGTGTTTTAACAACGTTTCAATTAAGAGTTATTGATCCCGGAAGTGCCAATATCTTTCTAACTTTACCGAAGTGCAGTGGCCAATAAGGCACCTTTCCCTATCTCGTAATTACAAGATCAGGTGTCTAATTTATTTTTTTCAAGTGAATGCAATACGCTTCTGTACTTCTTCGCTCACATAAAAAAAACTACAGGTGCACCGGCAATAATAGTCCCCGGTAATTCACTTCCGTTTTGTATGCAGCTTCTCTTTTTATTTGCAGCGCTGTTTTTTATTTGCAGCGCTGTTTCTTTTTGTTTGCAGCGTTTCTTTTTTTTGCAGCATCAAGGGTTCCCGGCCACCGTAGAGAGGGCTTAAATACTGGCTTGATTGGTGATGGGAACCAGGTGAGTCAAGCAGGTGAGTGGAGTTGGTCTGATGAGGGGGAGGGGGGAGGGGGGAGGGGGGGAGGGGGGGGGGTGGCAGGTGAGTGGAGAGTGAATGGAAAAGTACTGAGAGGCAGGTGAGAGAGGAGCAGACTGTGACAGTACGTTACATTTGTTCACTTTCAGATCCTGGAACAGTTTGGAAAACATTGTGCGATTTCAATGTGGGATCGTCCTGGGGCGTTGCTGTCTCCAAAGCAACGGTGGTAGGGGATTACAACTCAGTAAAAATGACTATTATGCCCAGATTTCTATTCCAAGCAATACCAGTCTTTTTCTTTACGGAAGAAATATTTGGAAAGATAGGAGATGGCGAGCTATCTCTCCCTAATTTTCCATATTATTATTGGGTGGCCAATATCCACAAACTGATGTTCTGGGCCTCTGATGTATCAGATGATGATTCTCCAGTCTGGTGCCAAATGGAAAATAGTATACAAGTACCCCTAAGTAAACGTTGTTGGACGAACAATCCAGTAATTTCTGCCTGCCTAAGGATATGGTCGCAGTTTAGGGTTCACTTTAAGCATAAACAAGCTCTTGCCACTGCCCCTATTCTAGCAAACATCAATTTTGCCCCATCTCTCACAGACCCATCTTTTCAGTTGTAGCATAGGGGAGGGATTAAATGTGTGATGGACCTTTTTAAAGGGCACTTCACTTCATGAACAGCTAAAGAAAGACTTCAGTATCCCTCAGTCACATTTCTTTAGATACCTACAGGTGTGGAGTTATGTTAAAACACACTTCTTTTTAACAACCCCTCAGAGTACATGGATAGATAAACATTTGAACATGGACCCAGTTGACAGAGGTCTGGTGTCTATGTTATATGATAATATCCAGAGGGTTGCTGTCATATCACTTAACTGTTTAGCAAGGCTGTGGAAGGAAGAATTACAAACCACCATTTCAGACTCAGCTAGGCTCAGTCACATGTTTTGGTTCTGCCTGAAACGGTCTCCATTTTGGCCAGGTATATTTGATACATTTTTATATGTGTAATAAAGCTGTCCCAATCCATTGACTGCAATATTTGGGGTCGTCCCTCAGGAGACACCAATAACTAGGCACCAGGCTGAGGCTATAGCATTCTCCACTCTATTGGCTCGACATCTGATATTCCTTAGTTAGAAGAAGGTCATGCCCCCCCTCTCATAGACGTTGGGTGGAGGAGGTGATGTCCCACCTCGACCTTGAACAACTTAAATGCACTGCCCAGGGCACTACCCATAGCTATTATAAAGTTTGGCAACCATTTTCTATTTCTATCGTATTTCGAGGATGAACTCCCTTCCCTCAATATTGATAGAGCTGCCATGGCGTGTTTATGACAAGATGTCTTGGTTAAAGTCAAATTGTCTTTAACTTTGCATTGAATTTGATAGATATAAAATAAATTTAATGACAGCAGTCAAACATTCATACATACTTGTGTGTACATGTTTATGTGGTATGTCATAGCTATGACGGTGTCAGTCTTATATAGACCCCTTCAAATAAAGTGTCGTCATGATTTCTATTATGTTGAGCACAGACGGGGGAAAGCATTGAATTGCAGATGGAGACGGCACATGAAATGGATGATTCTGATGTCTGAGTGGATTGGTGAGGTCATCTTACTGCTGCAAACACACAATTGCTACAGTCTCTCTGCTTTTAGATACCACTAATCATGTGAAGAACCCTGTCGTGTTAAAGTGTCCACACTGGGCTCTATGTCTATCAGACAACACTGAGAATTAGACAGAGCTTTTTTACTGGACCACCATGAACACACAATAAATCACTGAAAACATCAATTTCTGGGCTTAAAGGTTCCCCAATGCATTTTGAAACAGGTCCAATTAGTCCCACATGACTGTATTAGGCAGAGTTGGGTGGCATTTACGTAAGTGTAGGAAAAAAATACACTTAATAAAATTGTTAGGATGTTCTAGGTTTGTCTATTACCCTGTGTTTGCTCGGAAGAAACTATCTTTGAAGATTCTTTGTTGTAGATGTTTTTGGATTCCAGCTTCTTTTTGACTGTTCATCTGTTTTTTTGTCTCCAGCCCTGCCACACTCACCTTCCCTGCTAGCCATGCTCAGACTACCCTCATCTGCTCACCTGTCATCATCCTGCCCTGATGTTTTCCACCCTGGACTCCTCGTCTTGTCTGTTTGTGTTTTGTCCTGGCAATAAAAGCGTTCAAGTCAACTCCTGTTTTTGGTCTGTATTGTGGGTTCATTGTCCTGCCAAGCGCAAGCTTAACAAGAATGATATATAAAGTTGCTGATATTGCGAAGTATTGAGTCTCTGTAAATAATATAAAGAGTACGGTCTAGACCCGCTCTATGTATTATGATATATAAAATCTTATAATATATCTTCTGTTATTTAGCACTATATAAAAACAAAAGTGAATATTGCATTTGATTATGAACACTGTTTTTTCTTATACTTTAACAAACTGGTAGGGTCTATCCAAACTTAACAACTCCAGTTTTTTATACTGTTATTTGAATAGGTTTTACTCCATCCAATCCAACCCTGAAACTCAATAGCAACACAGAAGCCGTTTAAAATTAATGTTAATTTTTCATCCACAGCACTAGCTGCATTACATTAGCTCATCTTTTTTGTGCCATTTTGGTAGGTGCCTCAGGTTACTGCCTCTTTTACAAAAAGTAGTAATTTATGGGTAGTAAAGTTTGTGTCAGAGTACGGAACAGGAGACCCAAATGCGTGTACGAACAAGTGGAGTTTTATTGAGTTCAGGGGAGAAAGTCTCTGAGGTGGTGACTGGGCCGGAGGGAGACTGTAGCGTCTGGGGGTCCGCAGGGAGTGGACTGGAGCAGGTGGTGTGGCAGGAGTGGGTGAACGGGCCAGAGGGTCGAGGGGTGACGGTGGCGTCTCGAGGTCTGCAGGGAGTGGACTGGAGTCTCAGAATCCACAGAGCACTGGCACGGAGACAGGTGGAGAGACAGGACACTGGCGTCGGGGGCAGCAGGAAACGAGTGGTCAGATACAACGCAGGTTCAGGGTCTGGGGATCAGTTTTCAGCCAACGACTCACTCTTTCTTCGAAGACGAACTGACGCTGACTGTGGGGAGACCTGGGTTTAAATGCAGAGCAGAGGATAACGAGGGACAGGTGTGGAAACAGGTGTGCTGAGTGAGTATAATTGGTGGCAATTAACAGGCCTATCTAGTGAGTCCATGACAGTTTGTTTGTTTTTTTCCTTTTACATACTTGATCATAGTCATTATTCCTATAAATGCCCATTATAAAAAATATCTGGCAATTATCATCATCCATCCATCCATCCAGTAGAGGATATTAGAAGGAAAATCATTTTCAAATGGAGAAAACACTGGTTGTGCTATATATATATATATATATATATATATATATATATATATATATATATATATATATATACACAAACATACACACACATACACACACACACACACACACACACACACACACACACTGTATATGCCACATTGCAGTTGTTTGCCGCAAATACTGGAAAGGCTAACAGGCACCAGCTTTTCCACAGCCAGGCTGGTTTTTGAAAAACAAGTGCTGAGCAGGCCACAAAAAGAGCATCAGTCTCTCTCTTTTTCATTAATTTGCCTTTAATCAGCTTCAGGGAAACCAAATGAGATGGACAGTTCAAGGACTCACAAGAACACAAGGCACCTTCCAGAAAACAAGTGGTTTTTCATCTTTTCCTCCAATACCACAATATCAAGCAGCTGTGGCTTTTGAATATCAAAATTACAACCTCTTTCTCTCTGCACTGTGTTATTATACAGTAGAGCAGTCATGGGCTACAATTATTCAAAGAGCATGCATGGAGTCTAATGAGGCCATGCTGAGGTTCCTCTCACAGAGCTTGTTTTTTTGCAGGCACAGAGATCTAAAGCACATCACTTTACTTGTTCTTCGTCTTCACGATCTCTTCATGTTGTACTCTGTGTTGTTTTTGCTGATTTGTTTTTATTTCTCTCTGCCCCAACAACTATGCGATGGATTGTCATGATATATTGTTCAGATTGTATGGGCCCAAACCAAATTATTTTCCTGACTTTGGTGACAGTTTTTTGAGCTACATACAGACACGGGCCAGATTAATCCACTTCAGGGTCTGGGGCAAAAATGTGAGTCCCTATTACAGTGAGTCCCAACACACAACGTGTTTCCCCATCCCATTTTGCCAGAAGACAGTGAAAGAAAGCAATTAAGTATATTTCCCAAAATGTGTAACTATTCTTTTGATATAGAGATAAATTGTTCTCTATAATACAATACATTTTGAACAGGTTAATAACACACAAAAACCTCAGAAACCCTCTTTCTAAAGATATAGCTACTTTAGATGGGATCATCCTGGCCTCTAGCTCTATCATAAAGAATCTTGGAGTCGTTTTTGATCATTTTAATTTTGATTTACTGTCCACTCAAAACAAATTTTGCAAAAATCAAATGCACCCTGTCTCAAGCTGATCCAGAAAAACTAGTCCATGCATTTGTTACTTCTAGGCTCGACTATTGTAACTCATTGTTATCAGGCAGTCTCTTAGAACTTTGCAGTTGATCCAGAATGCTGTTGCACATGTACTGACAGGAACCAAGATCAGAGATCACATCTCTCCCATTTTGGCTTCTTTGCATTGGCTACCTGTTAAATCCAGACTAGAATTTAAAATCCTGTTTACCTACACAGCTCTTCATGGTCAGGCACCATCATATCTTACAGAGCTCATAGTACCTTAGTACCCCACTAGAACACTGCGCTCCCAAGATACAAGGTACCTTGTGTCTCCAAAAGTTCTCCCAAAATTCAGATTGTTTCTTGCTTGCTTTTAGCTCCCTTGTTTAAAGTTTAAAAGTGAGGCTGATCTATGTAACATATTGGGCCTAAGTGGTCCTAGTCTTCATCCCAAGTCTCTGGTGGTTTGTGTGGTTTTCTCACTCTTCTATATATTACTGACATCCTCATCAAATAAATTGCAGACTCTCGTGGTCAGGTCATTTAGCTTCTATGGGTGCTGGACTCTAAGCCCTTTCAGCTTCACATCCTGCAAACAGAGACACCTGTCAAACCAGGGCAGCACTCACACAAACTGCTCAGAAAGCAAAAACGGATGGTTAACTAGATAGTTACTGGTATGATGACTAAACTCTGGCTGGGAAACTTAAGCTAATAAAAAGGCAAATATTTAATGTCAGTGTCATGTAATCACTGACTTTGTGTTGTTAACTGCCCTCCAGTGTTTGTAAGAAGATTGTTGACACGGTGGGCTGTGGTTCCTCACAAATAATTCAGAATAATTGAAATGTCCTTCCTGCTGTTTGCCATTAGATGTTAGTCAAATCTATATCAATGATTGTATGACCAATATGACAAACTCCATGAAACTTGGCTTAAGCTTTTAAGAGATGACTCAACAAACATGTGGCCTCCTTGCTAAGTACTACCATGTGCATAGTAAAATAAACCAAGTGCTTATTAGATGCCTTTGGTGTCATCCTCCTTTCAAAAACCCTCTTGTCTCCCCCTCTCTCTCCCACCGTCCTTGTACTAGAGCCACTTTGAGGGTGGTAAGGTCAATAATGTGTAAGGGATGACAAATTAGAACCAGCTAGCCTGAAGCTTTAGTGTAGAAAGTGGGGAGCTGTTAGGCACATGTGGAGTAAAGATCTCTTTAATGAAGAAAGAAAAACATGCTGCAGCAGGCAGAGGGAGAAACATATGGACGCTGATCTCTGGAGCTTGATTTGAAGAGAAAAGCTGAAGATGGAGTGCCTTAGTTTATCACTGATTTGCTGTCAAAGTGTGTCATTGAATTACTCAGGTTATTTGTCGAGCTGCAAATGATTAACTGCTTATTTCCACAGTATAATTTTCCATTGCTCTTGCTTTGGCTGATGGATTTTAGTCCATAACTGGTCATTACTAAGGTTGCAACTATGTGGATTTAACTTAATTGAATATTGAGTTCCAGCAGATACATGCCCCATGATGAGTTATGGACCTGTGTTCTGGAACGATTTAAATGAAACATGAATTTCAATTCACATCAACAAAAAGTTCTCAGTCCAGGCAAGCATCTCTAGGAATTATGTCCATAAGTCAACATAGTCTGTCTAAATGTTCATACAAGCTAAATGTTCAGTCCAGTGACAAACCTGTAAATCACGTGTAGCTTGTTTGTGTCAATATATTTCCTGAGAACTTCAACACTAATGTTATCCTATGCCTTCTGCAACTCAAGCCAAAGGCTTTCCTTTGAATGTACAACAGATCTATCCAGTTTATTTTCCAACTCGCCTCAAATTTGTTCTGTGGGGTTGAGGTCCGGATTTCGAGGGGGCCATTCCATCATTTTCAATGTTTCAGCAGATTCCTTCTGTCACAGGTAGTTCAGATAGTTCTCAAGAATTTCCTCTTGGAAAATAAATACAGGCCTAATAAGGCTCCCAGATGCTATTCTGTATCTCACCAGAATATTGTGGTATGCTTTCTTATCCATGATGCATACATTTTCACCAAGTCACCTGTTCCTGAGGCTGAAATGGCACCCCACACCATAATACTACCCCCTCTGTGTTTGCTGCTATTCTGCCAACACGTCCTTCACCCAGTTTCTGACACATAGTTCTTGAAGATGCTGTTGCACCATTAGTCATTATGGCCATATATTATGGCATGCCGTTAGGAAATTAATATTTGAATATATGGAGTGAACCTTTGAATAGATGGAATGAAACTTGAATATACTGAATGAACCTTGAATATATGGAGTGAACCTTTGAATATATTAAATCAATTTTTTAATTAATGGAGTGAACCTGTGTGGATGCTGCAGCAAAAAGTAAGTGACAATGAGTCAGTCCGCTCAGATTCTCCTAGCAGCAATATTAAACAATGAGGACATAATTAACATACTGGTGAATGCGTGTATGGGCCAAAATCCTCCTGATACCCCTGCCCAATACCATTGTTCTGACGAAAAAGTTCAATCCCTTTCTAGGGGATAGTCCTGAGTCCTCATGACACCCCACACCAGCTCCAGCTCCAGCTCCAGTGCATCACCTTCACAAATGCCAAACTTTAAGGTCCCCTCCTCCGCCTTCTCACCCTCCTCAGTGATGTCTCTCTCCATCCAGGAGAAGGACATAAATAAGCTCTTCAAGAAAAAGAACCCATGGAAAGCAGCTGGACCGTATTCTGTCTCCCTGTGTTCACTGTCTCCAGTGTTCACGGACATTTTCAACACTTCACTGGAGACTTGTCACATGCTGATTAGACAGCATGATTATTGCACAGGTGTGCCTTAGGCTGGCCACAATAAAAGGCCACTCTGAAACATGCAGTTTCTTTTTGGGGGGGTCAGAAAACCAGTCAGTATCTGGTGTGACCACCATTTGCCTCACGCAGTGCAACACATCTCCTTCGCATAGAGTTCAGGTTCAGATCAGGTTGTTGATTGTGGCCTGTGTCCTCTTCAATGGCTGTGTGAAGTTGCTGGATATTGGCAGGAATTGGAACACGTTGTCATATATGCCAATCCAGAGCATCCCAAACATGCTCAGTGGGTGACATGTCCGGTGAGTATGCTGGCCATGCAAGAACTGTGATTTTTTCAGCTTCCAGGAATTGTGTACAGATCCTTGCAACATGGGGCCGTGCATTATCATGCTGCAACATGAGGTGATGGACGTAGATGAATGGCACAACAATGGGCCTCAGGATCTCATCACGGTATCTCTGTGCATTGAGGAGAATAAGAAAAACCCCAGGTTTCTCTTCAGCACTGTAGCCAGGCTAACAGAGAATCACAGCTCTACTGAACCATCTATTCCTTTAGGTCTAAGTAGCAATGACTTCATGAGCTTCTTTAATGATAAGATTATAACTATTAGAGACAAAATTCATCACCTCTTGCCCTCAACAGGCATTGATCTGCATTCTGATACAGCAAGTTTTGAAACAGCTGCAAAACCTGTTATGTATTTAGACAGTTTTTCTCCCATCGACCTTCATCAAATAACTTTAATCATTTCTGCAGCTAAGCCGTCAACCTGTCTCTTAGACTCCATCCCAACCAGGCTGCTCAAGGATGTTTTACCCGTAGCTAGTAATTAGTTATTGGATATGATTAATCTGTCTTTCTTATCAGGATATGTACCACAGTCCTTTAAGGTAGCTGTAATTAAACCTCTTCTTAAAAAGCCCACTCTAGACCCAGAGGTCTTAGCCAACTACAGACCGATATCAAACCTTCCCTTTCTGTCTAAGATACTTGAGAAAGCTGTAGCTAATCAGCTGTGTGACTTTCTCCATAACAATAGTCTATTTGAGGATTTCCAGTCAGGATTTAGAGTGCATCATAGCACAGAGACCGCATTAGTCAAAGTTACAAATGACCTCCTAATGGCATCAGACAAAGGACTCATCTCTGTACTTGTCCTGTTAGATCTTAGTGCTGCATTTGACACCATTGACCATCAAATTCTTTTACAGAGACTGGAACATCAAATTGGCATCAAAGTAACCGCCCGGTTTAAATCGTATTTTTTAGATCGATCTCGGTTTGTTCACGTCAATGACGAATCGTCCATGCAGACCAAAGTTTGTCATGGAGTCCCACAAGGTTTTGTACTTGGACCACTTCTATTTAGTTTATATATGCTTCCTTTAGGGAACATTATTAGGAATCACTCTATCAATTTTCATTGTTATGCTGACGACACCCAATTATATTTATCGATCAAGCCTGATGCAACCAATCAGTTAACTAAACTCCAAGCATGCCTTAAGGATATAAAAAGTTGGATGACCTACAATTTCTTGATGTTAAATTCAGACAAAACTGAAGTTCTTGTAATTGGACCCAAACACCTCAGAAACTCTCTTTCTAGAGACTTAGTTACTTTAGATGGGATCACCCTGGCCTCCAGCTCCACTGTAAAGAATCTTGGAGTTGTTTTTGATCAGGATTTGTCCTTTAACGTCCACATAAAACAAATTTCGAGGACTGCATTCTTCCACTTACGTAACATCGCTAAAATCAGACGCATTGTCTCTCAGGCGGATGCAGAAAAACTAGTCCACGCATTTGTTACTTCAGGGCTGGACTATTGTAACTCTTTGTTATCAGGCTGCTCTAATAAGTCTCTTAGGACTTTGCAGTTAATTCAGAATGCTGCTGCACGTGTTCTGACAGGAACCAAGATCAGAGATCACATCTCTCCCATTTTGGCTTCCTTGCATTGGCTGCCTATTAAATCTAGAATAGAATTTAAAATTATTCTCCTTACTTACAAAGCTCTTCATGGTCAGGCACCATCGTATCTAAAAGAGCTCATAATACCTTACTACCCCTCTAGAACACTGCGCTCTCAGGATGCTGGGTTCCTTGTGGTTCCTATAGTTTCCAAAAGTAGATTGGGAGCCAGAGCTTTCAGCTATCAGGCTCCTCTTCTGTGGAACAAACTACCTTTCTGGGTTCGGGAGGCAGACACGGTCAACACTTTTAAGAGTAGACTTAAGACTTTCCTTTTTGATAAAGCCTATAGTTAGGGCTGGCTCAGGTCATCCCTTAGTTATGCTGCCATAGGATTAGACTGCCGGGGGACCCCGCCTAGGGTTATGCCTAGCCAGGCACGGTATTGGTTGAAGATGCACACATCTCCCTTACCGAAAACTCTCTCTCTCTCTCTCTCTATCCCTCCCCCTCCCTCTCCCTCTCTCTCTCTCTCTTTCTCTCTCTATCTCTCTCCATCTGTGGACATGTCTCATTAATGCATGTTACTAACCAAACTTCCCCGGAGTTTCTGTGCTCTGTCGTCCAGCAGGTTCTCGTGGATCGTGGCTGCTGCTGTGGTCCTGCACGACGCCCACTACATATATTATTACTACCATATGTATCTGTTACTGTAATCATTTTTATCATCCATTGTAATTCATTGTCATTTTATCAGTCATTGTACAATTTGTTTGTGTTGAATTGTCCTGTACACGTGACATCCATTGCACGTCTGTCCGTCCTGGGAGAGGGATCCCTCCTCTGTGGCTCTTCCTGAGGTTTCTTCCACATTTTTTCCCTGTTAAAAGGGTTTTGTGGGCAAGTTTTTCCTCACTCGAACCGAGGGTCTAAGGACAGAGGGTGTCACTCCCTGTACAGATTGTGAAGCCCTCTGAGGCAAATGTATTTTGTGACTTTGGGCTATACAAATAAAATTGATTTGATTTGATTTGATTCACAATGCCATCAATAAAATGCACCTGTGCCATCCATAACATGCGCCTGCCCAAACCATAACCCCACTGCCACCATGGGCCACTCGATCCACAACACTGACATCAGAAAACCGCTCACCCACACAATGCCACATACTCTGTCTGCCCTGAACAGTGAAAAACAGGATTCATCCGTGAAGAGAACATCTCTCCAACGTGAAAGACACCATTGAATGTGAGCATTTGTGCCACTGCTTGTTAACCACCTGAACACACAAAACTCAGACACACACACTAAGGACACAAGTATGAAGATTCATTAAACAAACTGAATTATATGTGGACTGAGTTAGACGTACAAACGCAAAGGTAAACTTACCACAGCCTGCTGCTCTGTCCTCCCTTGGTGGAATGTAACGACGGGCTCGCCGCTGCTGCTCGTCCAAACAGGTCCCTGGGGAACATGACACCACGGGAGGACAGAGCAGCAGGCTGTGGTAAGTTTACCTTTGCGTCGTTGCATCTAACTCAATCCACATATAATTTAGTTTGTTTAATGAACCTTCATACTCGTGTCCTTAGTGTGTGTGTGTCTGTGTTTTGTGTGTTCAGGTGGTTAATGAACAGCGGCGGCGAGCCCGTCGTTACAATTTGCCCACTCAATTCGGTTACGACGACGAACTGGAGTCAGGTCGAGACCCTGATGAGGACGACAAGCATGCAGATGAGCTTCCCTGAAACGGTTTCTGACAGTTTGTGCAGAAATTCTTTGGTTATGCAAACTGATTGTTGCAGCAGTTGTCCGAGTGGCTGGTCTCAGGTGATCTTGGAGGTGAACATGTTGGATGTGGAGGTCCTGGGCTACACGTGGTCAGCGGTTGTGAGGCTGGTTGGATGGACTGCCAAATTCTCTGAATCGCCTTCGGAGACGGCTTACGGTAGAGAAATTAATATTCAATTCACGAGCAACAGCTCTGGTGGACATTCCTGCTGTCAGCATGCCAATTGCACGCTCCCTCAAAGATTTGAGAGAAATGGTTATTTTATGTATATAAAAAATGTTTTTAGATCTTTGAGTCTCATGAAAAATGAGCAAAAACAAAAGTGTTGCATTTATATTTTTGTTCAGTGTAAGGTTACCTAGTTTGGTTTAAAGATTCTGCATTTACACATTACACCTTGTATACTACTCTATATTTCTGCACAATCTGCTCAGCTCTTTTCATTTTAGAACATATTGTATATATATTTATATTTTTTATATTTTTTTAATTGTTTTTTGATATCTTTCTTATACTCTTACTTAATGGTTGTTATGCACCAATCACACACAAGTCAAATTCCTGGTACGTGAAAAACTACTTGGCAGTAAACTTGATTCTGATTTCTAATATGAGCTTTAAGACACCAGTGCCATCCAATCTTTAATCCAGCCAAGCCAATCATGATTTATGAAAGAAAATTGCAAAGAAAATGTTTTAATTAAAACAACCCCACCCACCTATCATACCATGATTAATGAAAAGGACTCCCTACAAAGCAGCAATTTAATTTCCAAATAATCCATGGCTGCATGGTTTAATTAGGCTAACCACTACGGTGAGTGAGCTCATTAGGTTTATTTTTGGAGACATGATGAAAAGTGCTGCTTCAGCCCCAGGTCCTGCTTGCTGGGGTTTGTAACCACTTTTGTTTGGTCATGCCTGCTGGCTACAGACTACTTGCTCAGATCCTAGTCAGTGAACTGATTTAGAAGCTGAGGTTTGGCCTGTTCCAAAGCTGGACCGCTAAGATGATCCAACCATGTATACTGTACTTAGTCTGTGAATGGTCAAAATATCAGGCCCCTGAAACAGACTGAGGCCAACTGCATCTGCAAGTACATTATTTAAAGCTTTGTATTACCAAGAGATGACTATGTGTAACATGAAAGGTGCTGTTAGTGACAAACGTACGGAGAATTATAACTGCATTTCATTCAGCAGTGGTTTAAGGAGTGTTCTTTTAGCTCATTGTTGTTTCTGTGTATTGCGTGGGACTTTTCAGTCATCTCTCTTGACTCATTGTACACTACCTGCTCAGCATTGAGCCTCTAGTTGTGACAGACAGAACTAGAGGTGGCTGAACATAATGGAATTTAAGCCAGACAGGCAGGCCAAACAGGGAGTAAAAGAGAGTTAATACAGTACTACTAATACCAGGAAGGGTTAACAGGTGGGAGTGCTGGGGATAAATAGCACATCCAAAAGGCCCATGAAAATGGCAACCTGTAGCACACGTTTTCCTGTTTTCTTGTTTCACTTTTCAGGGGAATACATTAAATCAAACTGTTGACTGTATATCGTATTGATACACTGTAGGAAAGTCTGACTACAAATCTTAAACAGGAGACATAACAGCAATTGACAACAATCTAGTAAATTCTAGAGAAAGTCAGAACTATATAACAGTGTCTTGATGACAGCAAGGCACTAGCAAACTGATCTGAATGGCCAGAAATGTGAAAAAAAAAAAAAAAAAAAAAGATTACATGGTTAGGTTATAGAAAAAGACCATTTTGTGATACATGCTTCTAAAACCACATGTTGAATAAATAGTGAAGTACAAAATATAAGGGATGCATTTTGAGCCTGATCACACAGAAAGTTGCTTTTTTATGCTTTTGCTTTTTTATAAAAAATATGCCATCATGTCATCACTGTAAAACATGTGGACTGTGTGGACTGGTGAGCTGAAACCCATGATAGAAGTTCTCTAAGGTGCTTAAGGGCAGTGGTGTTTTAAGCTAAATCCACACATCAATATGCTCATTATGACAATGCCAATATGCTGATGTTTAATGTGTGTCATTGTTCCTGTCATCGTTATTGTTGTAGATGATGATGATGATGATGATGATGATGATGATGATGATGATGATGTTGTAACTTCAGCTAGCTTGTAGTCTAAACTAGCCATTAATGGAGAAAAACCACTGGACACTCAGACTGGCTAAGAAAATAATGTCAGTGATAGAGTATAAATGGGTCCACACTACTGCGAGAGAAGATGCTGGTACTATATCTTTGCTTCTGGCAGAGTACTTGACAGTACCATGGACTAGTTCTAATGGATGAAAAAAGTTTTTTTTGTTGTTGAGTTTTGGTTAACACAGATTTTTGACTTGATGGTGAATCAGAAAGCAAATACATCTAAAATATTTCTCTCTGAACATCACTGCTGTCCCCGTGTGTCTCAAAACAACCATTATCCCTGTACCAAAAAAGACTCCAGTTTCCTGCCTCTTTGATTACCATCTGGTCACACACATCACCAACCATTATGAAGTACTTTAAGAGGCTGGTTTTAAAACTCATCAAGTTCAAGTTGACCTACTGCAATTTGCATATCGTCATGTTCCATTGATGATGCCATCACCACCACTCATCATACCTGGCCCTTACATATCTGGACACAAAGAATGCTGTTCATAGACCCGAGCTCAGCATTTAATACCATCATTCCTCAGCTGCTCATAGGTAAGGTGAGCCAGCTGGGTCCAAACACTCTCCTCACAACTGGATCCTTGACTTCCTGACAGAGAGACCTTAGAAATGTTTGTTTGAATCAGGAGCAAGACCCCCAACACCACAGTGCTGAGCCCAGGAGCCTCTCAGTGCTTGGGCCCTTGCTTTTCACTCTCTGCTAACCCAGGACTGTGTAGCAGCACACAGTTCAAACCACATCATCAAGGTCACTGATGGTACAATCATACTGGATTTAATCTGTGGAAAATGCCAATGTCCCATATAGGGAGGATGTGGAACAGCTCACAGGCTGGTGTACCACCAACAAACTGTCCCTCAATGTGAACAAAACAAAGGAGCTCAGTGTGACTGCACCCTGCAGATTATCATCGGGATTGTCCTAAAGCTCCAAGATCCTGGCTGTCCAGACCAGACACATAACAAAGAAAGCTCAACAGCATCTCGACTTCCTGCGGAAGCTGCAGAGAGCTCACCTGCCACCTGTGTGATTCTATTTCAGAGTGACTATTGAGAACACCCTAGGAAGTGTCATCCCAGCTGACTGCAGGGCCATAAAGTGGATTGTGAGGACAGCTGGAAAGACCTTTGGGGTTTCTCTCCACTCTGTCATGGAAATCTACGATATGCACTGGTGTCCTTAACAAAACACTGTTTCTTTTCACTGTGTATGTTGCACTCTCAAGTAGGCATGACTCCATCTCACAGTTTGGCAACTTTATTTGTCCCGGTTCTACGTCCGTTTTTTACAGCAGGCATGCACAGACTCACGGCTGTCGCGGCGCACATGTAAAACAAAACACAGGCAAAAAAAAAAAAACACAATCCCCCTCGGCACTGGCCGGTGACGTCACATGAACTCTGACCTCAGTCCAAAAAAATATGAAATAAAAGCAAAATAAGAAATACAGTTTCAATAACGACTGTTTACTTCTTACTAAGTTCTCTGGCTTACTGACATCTTACTTATTAAAAATGTAAGATATCAAAATGTAAATTAAATAATAATAGGCTATTTACATCTAGGTCTCAACATGTACGGTGCACATGATTGAAATGACAATAAAACCCACTTGACACATCATCATAATCTTGAGGTTAAATCATTTGTCATTCTAGTAATTAATAAATCTACTATTCCAGCAATGTCTTAATGTATCAGATCAGCTGCAGTGTCCAATCAATACTACTGTCAGCTGGTAAATGACTTCTGTGTAGGCTGTTCTCATGTATCCTTACTTATGGCCCTTCCTCGCTATTGGAGCAGAAACAAGATCTTTGGGACTGCCAGCAAGACTCAATTCAGTTCAATCCAATTCAGTCCAATTTAATTCAATTCAATTCAACAACAACAACAAAAGTTATCTCATGACACTTTCCATACAGAGCAGGTCTAGAGGGAGAAGAGCCCAGTGTACCATTTGAAGTCCCATGGCAGTCTAGTTCTATAACAGCATAACTAAGGGATGACCTGAGCCAGCCCTAACTATAAGCTCTATCAAAAAGGAAAGTCTTAAGTCTACTCTTAAAATGGGAGTTTGTTCCTCAGATATGGAGCTTGATAGCTAAAAGCTCTATCCCCAATCTACTTTTGGAGACTTTAGGAACCACAAGGAAACCTAATTTTGGGAGGGCAGTATTCTAGAGCAAGATGGTGGACCAGAATGACTTCTAGTTCAAGCAAGGAGCAAGGAGCAAGGAAACCTCGAGTTGTAGTCTGATACACTACCAAGTGTAGGTGAAAGATCAATCTGGCAATGAATGGAATGGAAAACTGGAACAGATATACTGTTAGAGACATAACAGAGTGACAGGGGAAGACCTGGGAGAGGAAAGAAAAAAACAAAAGTGAAAATAACTAATTAAATGGATTTCTGTGGTTCTTCCTGGGGTTTCCTCCATTTTTTTTCTTTTAATAGGATTTTTTATAGTCTTTATGTTTTTCCTGAGGATCTAAGGACAGAAAGTGTTGCACGCTGTACAGATTGTAACCCCCTGTAACTTGCCTTAACTTGACTCTGGTCCAGTAAGACAAGGTTGGAAGATCAAAATTTTGCTATGTCAAAACTCATTCTCTACCTTTGAGTAGAAGCCACTTTCCACAAGTCCTCTAGCAGAGTCCCCCACTCTCATCTCAGCTTGAACGTCACAAATTTGGAGTGATGGTCTGTTACGGCACCCTGGGAATGTGACAGCAGCAGAATACTTTGCCTTCAAATCAAATGAAACATGAAATGAAACACATTCGATTTCTGAGTATTCCTCTGAACGCCATAGTGGCCATATTGATAGTACAGTATACTGTACAGTATGATGGATACTGATGTCCAGCTGTGGCTTTCACTACATGCAGAGTAGGAGTGAGGGAGAGAGAAGAGACGCTTCAGTAATTATGTACAGTGAGGACAGAATAGCCTAGATGTTGTTGATTTGGTAAACAGTGACCATAGGCTAAATGGCGTAAAGCATAAATGGAAAGAATTACGGATGAATCAAGCATGAAATAAGTCAAGTATGTTTGGTTTTAATAAAGTTTGCAGTATAAGCTTATGAAACCATCACACACATATATTTAGGCATTCCATGAAAGACTTTATTCGCAAGGAGGCTAAGCCAGGCACAGAACAGGAGCTCGTCGAGGACATACAGATGTTTTGGCAAACAAGAGTCACCGTGGACTTTTGCAACAGACTTATCTCTGGACTTTCAAAAGCTGTGCGGTGTATTATTATAATGGAGGGGGCATAGTGGAAAATAAACAGTGGTGTCCATGTAGAATAAAAACATACCATGTATACTTGCAAACTTTATTAAAACCAAACATACTAGACTTATTTCATGCATATTCTTTCCATTTACGCTTTACGCCATTTAGCCTATGGAATGAATGAAAAGGAGTCATTCATGTTCATGAGCACACTCAAATCACAAGGCTACTGTATAGTATACAGTACTCAAACCAGCTGTATTTTTTACTCTCTGTGATTTGTGACACTGGGAGACGAAAAAGCCCATCAAGTGCAAACAAAAGGTTAAGCAATGAGAATGCTAATGAGGTGTTTGTGTCAGGCCGGACTCAAAACAGGACTCAATCGCAGAGGTGTCAAATGAGCTTATTTATTGATAACAAAAATCCCTCGACAGAGTGAGGCTATGAAAACGGCCTAAACTAGGGAAAACAAAAACACTCCAAAGGAGGAAAACTCTAAACTACTCTATAAAAGATTATCAAATCACTCACAAGGAGGAAAAACAACAGGCTGCAAAACATTAACTGAAGGCGCTCCAAAGGGGCTGAAAAACACTAAACGAGAGGCTGAAAAACACTACGCTATGCACTTTGAAACAAAAGGACTAGACTAAGAATCACTCATATGAGGAAAAATAAACAAAAGAACACTTGAGCTATAACGCTATGGCTGTGGACAAGGAAACAAGGCTTGGGTGATCGCATCAAAAGACGAAACACTTTGGCACGGGACAAAGGGAGACGCATACAATATATACACAGGGTAATGGGGAACAGGTGGAAACAATCAGGGCGGGGAAGACAATCAGACCAGTGACACATGAGGAAGGGCAAGTGACCTGAAACGAGAGGACAGGTAAATATCAAAATAAAACAGGAAATGACGAGACAGGACAAAAACCCAACTTGACCTCACCGCGGTGTGACAGTACCCCTCCCTCTAGGGCTGACTCCTAACGGCCCAGGCTGGTCAGGGTGGTTTCTATAAAAGTCATCTATGAGACTGTGGTCCATGATGTGCCGTGAAGGAACCCATTGTCGCTCCTCCGGACCGTACCCCTCCCAGTCCACCAGGTACTGCCTGCCCCGGCTGCGCACAGCCAGTAACCTCTTGACTTTGTAGACCAGACCCCCGTCTACTACTTCAGTAGGAGGAGGGGGTGGGAGGGCTGGGACCATGGGGCTCTCCTTGACTAGTTTGACCTGACCTACATGGAATGTGGGGTGGACACGGAGAGACCGGGGCAGACGAAGGCGAACCGCTGCAGGCCCGATAATCTTAGTGATGGGAACGGCCCCACGAAGCGCAGTGCTAGCTTCTTGGAGAGGGCTTTGAGGTGGAGGTTCTTGGCCGAGAGCCAAACCCCCTGGCCCGGCTGGTACACCGGAGTGGGTCGTCTTCTCTGGTCCGCGGCCCTTTTGACCCGGT
Organism: Larimichthys polyactis; assembly: GCA_018985215.1. NCBI lineage: Eukaryota > Metazoa > Chordata > Actinopteri > Sciaenidae > Larimichthys > Larimichthys polyactis. Next base: position 258,519 of record JAFMOB010000045.1, read on the forward strand.
CTCCCTGGCGGATGAGGAGCTGCCGGGCGGCTGCCCAGACTCGTCGGCAACGGCGGACGGCGGACGGCGGACCATGGCGGACCACGCCATGGTCCGCCGTCCGCCGTTCAGACTCCTGGTCCGCGAAAACAGGAGGCTCGTAAATGGTAAATGGACTGTACTTATATAGCGCCTTTCTAGTCTTCCGACCACTCAAAGCGCTCTACACTACATATCTCATTCACCCCATTCACACACATTCATACACTGATGGCATTGGCTACCATGCAAGGTGCCAACTGCTCATCAGTTGGCACCATCAGATCTAACCATTCATACACATTCCCACACCGATGGCACAGCCTTCGGGAGCAATTTGGGGTTCAGTGTCTTGCCCAAGGACACTTCGACATGCAGACCGCAGGAGCCGGGGATCGAACCGCCGATCATCTGATTAGTGGACGACCCGCTCTGCCTGTGAGCCACAGCCGCCCCCAGTAACCGTATACACATTTGAAAGGAGAGAAACCTGGGGCTGAGGTGGGCAGAGAGTTGTGAGCGTACTCGACCTAGACCAGGTGTTTGCTCCACGTCGAGGGGTTCTGGGAGACCAGACATCGGCGACCGGTCTCCAGCTGCTGGTTGAGCCGCTCGGTCTGGCCGCTGGCCTCTGGGTGATAGCCTGACGTAAGGCTGACAGTGGCTCCGATGAGTCGGCAAAACTCCCTCCAGAAGCATGATATGAACTGGGGCTCCCGGTCAGAAAAGATGTCCCTAGGAAACCCGTGGACTCTGAAGACATTGTTAATCATGATTTCAGCCGTCTCTTTGGCTGAAGGCAGTTTGGGCAAGGCTATGAATCTAGTCATTTTAGAAAATCTGTCCACCACCGTGAGAACCGTGGTGTTACCTTGGGAGACCGGGAGCCCCGTGACAAAGTCCATGGAGATGTTGGCCCATGGTCTGGTGGGGATGGGGAGCGGTTGTAGAAGTCCCATACGCCGACCGGAAGACATCTTATTCCTGGCGCAGACCAAGCAAGCCTTGACATATTCCCGGACGTCCCGTTCCATGGACCGCCACCAGAACCTCCGAGAGATGGCAAACATGGTCCGGCGAACCCCCGGATGACAGGCAAGCAGCGAGGTGTGAGCTCAGTGGATCACCTGTGGGCGCAGCTCAACTGGGACAAACAATCGATTCTCAGGGCACCCACTAGGTGGCGGGCTCTCACCGTTAGCCTGCTTGACCTCTTTTTTTATCTGCCAAGTCACCGCTCCAACCACACAGGTTCGTGGAAGGATGGGCTCTGGTTCTTTGGCAACAGGCTCGGGGTCGTAAAGACGTGACAGGGCATCGGGCTTGACATTCTGGGACCCCGGCCTGTAAGAAAGAGAAAACGAAAAGCGGTTAAAAAAGAGGGCCCACCTTGCCTGGCGAGAATTCAGTCTCTTGGCTTTACGTATGTACTCCAAGTTCTTATGGTCGGTCCAGACGATAAACTCAAGCCAGTGTCTCCACTCTTCCAAGGCCAGCTTGACCGCCACCAGCTCCCGGTTGCCGACGTCATAGTTCCACTCTGGCCGGGACAGACGGCGCGACAAGAAGGCGCATGGATGCATCTTCCCGTCCTTTTCAGACCGCTGGGACAGGGCCGCCCCGATTCCCTCGTTGGACCACAAACTGCCGCCAGGGATCATTTGCGGCTATCAGGTGTGGGCCAGTCGGCCACAGCACTCACTTTAGCCGGATCCATCTGCACCCTTCCAGGGGCTACAATGAAGCCCAGGAAGGACATGGTGTCGGCATGAAACTCACTCTTTTCGGCTTTCACATAGAGCTTGTTTTCCAACAACCGTTGGAGGACCTGTGATACATGGTTTCTGTGAGTCTCTAGATCTGGGGAGTAAATGAGAATGTCATCCAGGTAAACGTACACAAACCGGTCTAGAAAGTCACGGGGTACATCATTTATCATGGCTTGGAATACAGCCGGAGCATTGGTTAGTTCGAAAGGCATGACTAAGTACTCATAGTGACCGCTAGGAGTGTTAAATCCTCTCTGATCCTGATTAAATGCTAAGCATTGCGTAAATCTAACTTTGTGAATACCTTAGCCTGTTGAAGTTGGTCAAAAACGGATGTCATGAGGGGCAGGAGGGTAACGATTTTTTATGTAATCAATGCAGGGCCTAAGAGACTCATCTTTTTTCCCCACAAAGAAAAAAACGGCTGATTTTAACCCCAATTTCTCCACCAAACCCCAGTCAATTAAGCTCTCGTCGGCCCCAAAGTCTATGAGCGCCTCAATGTCAATAGTGGTGGCATGATGTGTTACCTTAACTGGCGTCAGGCTGCACGTAACAATGGCTGTGGCTGGGGGTTGGCTCACCTCCCGGGGTTTTCTGGCCGGACAGGCGGCGACGAGGTGATTTAGTTTGCCGCAGTAAAAGCAGCTGGCCTCCTGCTGGCGTCATCGTCGCTCTTCCGGTGTCATTTTTTGGCTTTGTTTTTGGCGATTTTTGGCAAAACCATTTGCCGAAACTCTTAGTCATAGCCATCGATTCCCGGCCGAGCCAGTCGTTTTGATACCCGTTTTGTGTATGTGTGACAAAAACTCTGGGAGGAGTAGCGAGACAAAAAAAGGGCGGAAGAATAATAATAACTAGAAAAATTTCTAAAGAAATTTTGAGTGTGCTTGACTCTGGCCCCGTCGTCCCCATGCATTATTACTGACACTGCTCAGCAAATTCAGTATTAATACAACAAGCTGTGTCATCATTGCCTTTTTATTGGGCTCTTATTTTGAAGGGACTCTTATTTTGAAAAACTTGTCGTGTGTGTGTGTGCTTGTTCTGTGTGTGTGTGTGTGTGTGTGTGTGTGTGTGTGTGTGTGTGTGTGTGTGTGTGCGTATGCCTGTCTGTCTGCCTGTGTGTGGTGTGTGTGGTGTGTCTGTCTCTCTATCTATGTGTTTGTGTTTGTGAGAGACAAGGATAAAATGGCCGACATTAAAAATGTAGTCTTGATAATCTGATGTCATACAGAGACTTCAAAAAAGTTAGTCAAAGGCATGCTTGAGGTTGCCAAGCAACCAGGGTGAGCTGCAGGTCAGAGTAATTAGTCACAGGTGCTGCATGCTCTGTCTGTCCCTCTGAGATGCACAGTATATGTCTGAATGATCCCCCTCGAAGGTGGCCAAAAAAAACCTATAAGGTATGTATCAAACCAAAACCTGAAATGACCAGAAGAATGCTCGTCTTGTGTATAATGTCTGTGCCAAGTTTCAGGCGAAAATTGTATAAACTTTGG
>JAFMOB010000045.1:268188-303716 GCA_018985215.1 Larimichthys polyactis
TGTGCTTTTTGACTACAGACCCCCGGCAAACAGCCCACTCGTCACTCTCAAAATTTCTGCGGGAATTTTCTAGTTAGTGACGAGTGCGTAGCACTCGTCCTAACTAGAAAAAACAATTGACTAGAGAAAAACATTGAACTAAAAACAATTGAACTATTGTTCTTCTGCGTGTTTCATGGCATTAAAATTATTAGTGACGAGTGCCTACGACACTCGTCAACTACTCACAGAGCTAGCAAGCTCTGGGAGTAGTTGACGAGTGCCGTAGGCACTCGTCAACTATTGTTCTTCTGCGTGTTTCATGGCATTATTAGTGACGAGTGCCTACGACACTCGTCAACTACTCACAGAGCTAGCAAGCTCTGGGAGTAGTTGACGAGTGCCGTAGGCACTCGTCAACTATTGTTTCTTCTGCGTGTTTCATGGCATTAAAATTATTATTATTCATTTTCCGCCCTTTTTCGAACATGAATGCGGCCCGCAGCGGTGAGAGGACCCCAACAAATTATATATCAAAACGTGCGTCTTGATCCCGAATCGAGCGCTATTACTTTTCTAAGAGATTCACGTGTTTTCGCGAATTTATTCTGGAAAAAACTGCGAAAAATTTCCCATAAGGAATGACTGGGGAGGCCTGAAAAAAAGTACATTCAACAGACATTTTCAACAATGAACTGCTCTGGCATACTTTAACCGAGAGACTGCATTTGAACTTTAAACGGAGGTATGCTACCCTTATCTTCAGGGATTCACGACACTCATCGACAGCTTTTACCGTTTTTTAAACTATCAAGGCTCAAGTTGAGCAGGTTTTTAGTCAAATTTCTGGGTTTATAATGGGTGTGTATGTGGCGGAATGTTTGTGCTAGAGTGGATGACATCATCAGCTAGAGTGAGGAGCAGGGAGAAAAATCTGTGAAAAAATAAAACGGATTTGACTTCAGTGGCCTCAAATGCCCCACTACAGACATGATTATCCCCTCAAATGTAGGAAAATTCGAGGTGATCGCAGCGATAACACTGTTGAAGCTGTCTCTTTTATAGTTTTGGCTCCATACAGGCCAACTGATCGAGTACTCACATCCACAGCCTCATTCACTGCCATGTTAAAATAGGAGGGACATTTTCTTAAGGAAGGCAGAAGTAACGTTTCTCTCTCTTGCTCTTGAGGACACATTTCTTCATTTATCGACACAAAATAACTATGTACAACGATCAGGAAGGGCACGCGATGTCCCCAGTTATGTTGGTTCAATGATTGGAATTACGGTTTGTCCATAGAGCCCTCCTCTTCGAGGACTGGTCTCAGCATTTTCCCTCTCTCTCTCTGTCAGGATTTTCAACTGACGTTCCAACTGACAACAGTTGCAGCAGCCCAGGGGCCATTTGAGCAGTTATTGGCTTCATTTGAACTTGTCTGTGTAAAATGGCCGACAGAGACAGCAGAGCAGCTAGCACATTAGCGCTAGCTGTAAAGACATGCTAACTGCTAACATTAACAGCCAATGCTAAAATTAGTGCAAATAGTAATTGCTAGCACATTAGCCACTAATAACCAAGTACATGCTACTTGTTAATATGCTAATGTTAATTAACATTAGCCACTAAGAATTAAATACATGATCTTTGTTAACATGTTAATGTTAACCTGCTAATGTTAATTAGCATTAGCCACTAGGGATGTAACGATGCATCGTGACACGATTAAAATCGGTACAAATGTGTGACGACTCGCATCTGTTGACAGAAAAAATGAATCGCGATTCTTGGCGAATGCGAGAGAAGTAGGATATGTTCTTTTTCGTCTTTTTTTTTATTAGAAATAGGTTACGTTGTGGCTGCAGCTTCCACTGCGGCGTCTGCCTTTCTGTGTCTCACACACACACACACACACACACACACACACACACACACACAGTCTCTCTCTCTCTCTCTCTCTCTCTCTCTCTCTCTCTCTCTCTCTCTCACACACACACACACACACACACACATCCCTTCGTGGGACCTCTCCCGTCTGCTAACTGCTAACATTAGCAGCCAATGCTAAAATTAGTGCAAAAAGTAATTGCTAGCATAGCGATAGCTATATCGATAGTGAGCATATATAGATAGTGAGCGCCGGAGTGAGCAGCCGCTTGTTACAGCAGCTCCGAACTTTCTACCTCTTTTTAGTTTTTTATTTGTTGTGTTTTTACCTCATCGACACTTTCAGCAAGTGGGCAGCTATGGATGTTCACATTGTGACATTCGTGGTCTGCTCCTTGCTGTTTTCGGCACTTTTTGATGTGGGTGTGGGAAACAGATTGAACCAGGCTCCATTGTTTACACTCAGGATCAGCTGTTAGGCTTGCGACACACCCCCCTTCACTGAGCGGAGCGGCCGGAGATCCCCAGAGAGTTACGGAGGAAGAGAAGAGGATGCAGAGCGGAGGTGAAGCGCAGGGAGAAGAAAAGACGGTATAAACCATGTTTAGCTGACTGAACTTTCTCCGGACTCGCACATTAACCTGGACGGATTCCAGCTCTTCCGGGCGGACCGGAAAGCACCAGAGATCGGTAATAAGAAGGGAGGGGGGATCTCTGTGTTTGTGAACGATAGATGGTGCCACCCGGGACACATCAGGGTGAAGGAGCAACTCTGCACCAGAGACTTGGAGCTGTTAGCGGTCAGCATGCGGCCATACTACCTCCCGAGGGAGTTTTCACAGGTCATTGCCGTGTTTGTGTACATCTCCCCTCCCCCCGCTGGGTAGCTCTGATCACAACCTCGTTCACCTCATCACAGACTACACCCCTGTGGTGAATAAACAACCACCTGTGAACCACTAAGAATTAAATACATGATCATTGTAATGTTAACTGCTAATTAGCATGTAATGTTAAATACATCTCATGCTAACATGTAATGTGACATGTAAGATGTATTGCTAGCACGTTAGTGCTAGCCCTCATTTTCAGTCACTAGAATACATTCTATGTTAACATGCTAATGTAACATGCTAATGTGACTGTAATGTTAAGTGCTAGCACGTCAGTGCTAGCCCATAATTTTTTTAGTCACTTTAAGAATAATGTCTAATATGTTAATATGGTAATATTAATTGTTAGTGCGCCAAAGACAGCAGAGCAGCTAGCGCGTTAGCACTAGCTGTAAGACATGCCAACTGCTAACTATTAGTGGCCAAAGCTAAAATTACTGCAAATGGTAATTGCTAGCGCGTCAACACTAGCAATTAGCATTAGCCACTAAGAATTTATTACATGACAAACTGTTAACATTGCTAAGCTATTTGCTAGCACGTCAGCGCTAGCAATTAGCCTTAGCCACGAATAACCAAATACATGCTACTTGCTAATATGCTAATGCTAGCATTCTAATGTTAATTAGCACTAGCCACAAAGAATTAAATACATGCTAATTCTAACATGTTAATGCTAATTGTTAGCCGTCTGCGTTAGCAATGAGCATTGGCCACGAAGAATTAAATACATGATCATTGCTAACATGTTAATGTTAACATGCTAATGTTAATTAACATTAGCCACTAGGAATTAAGTACATGCTCATGTTAACATGCTAAAGCTAACCTGCTAATGATAATTACTAGCGCATTGTCTATCTAAAATGACAGACAATGACAGCAGACCAGCTAGCGTGTTAACGATTAGCATTAGCCATTAAGTATTAAATAAATGCTAATGTTAACATGCTAATGCTAACCTGGTAATGGTAACCTGCTAATGCGTATTGATTACTATTAGCCACTAAGAATTAAATACATGCTCATTGATAACATGTTAATGCTAGCATGCTAATGTTAACTGCTAGCACATTAATGCTAGCCACTCATTTTCAGTCAGTAAGAATACATGTTAATGTTAACATGCTAATATTAATTGTTATCGTGTCAGAGACAGCAGAGAAGCTAGCGCGTTAGTGCTAGCTGTAAAGACATGCTAACTGGTAACATTAGCGGCCAATGCTAGAATTAATGCAAATGCTAATATACCAATTAACATAAGCCACTAAAAATTAAAGACATGGTAATTGCTAACATGACGCGCTAGCAATTATCATTAGCATGTTGGCAAATTGCCATGTTTTTAATTTTTAGTGGCTTAGTGGGAAATGTTGATTTAGTGGATAATTAGCCACTAAGCCACTAAGAATTAAATACATGCTAATGTGCTCCTGTGTCTAAATAAACATGTTAAGAATGACTATTTGAGGTGTGCTTTTTGACTACAGACCCCCGGCAACAGCCCACTCGTCACTCTCAAAATTTCTGCGGGAATTTTCTAGTTATTATTCATTTTCCGCCCTTTTTCGAACATGAATGCGGCCCGCAGCGGTGAGAGGACCCCAACAAATTATATATCAAAACGTGCGTCTTGATCCCGAATCGAGCGCTATTACTTTTCTAAGAGATTCGCGTGTTTTTCGCGAATTTATTCTGGAAAAACTGCGAAAAATTTCCCATAGGGAATGACTGGGGAGGCCTGAAAAAAAGTACATTTCAACAGACATTTTCAACAATGAACTGCTCTGGCATACTTTAACCGAGAGACTGCATTTGAACTTTAAAACGGAGGTATGCTTCCCTTATCTTCAGGGATTCACGACACTCATCGACAGCTTTTACCGTTTTTAAACTATCAAGGCTCAAAGTTGAGCAGGTTTTTAGTCAAATTTCTGGGTTTATAATGGGTGTGTATGTGGCGGAATGTTTGTGCTAGAGTGGATGACATCATCAGCTAGAGTGAGGAGCAGGGAGAAAAATCTGTGAAAAAATAAAACGTATTTAAATATCGTGGCCTCAAATGCCCCACTACAGACATGATTATCCCCTCAAATGTAGGAAAATTCGAGGTGATCGCAGCGATAACACTGTTGAAGCTGTCTCTTTTATAGTTTTGGCTCCATACAGGCCAACTGATCGAGTACTCACATCCACAGCCTCATTCACTGCCATGTTAAAATAGGAGGGACATTTTCTTAAGGAAGGCAGAAGTAACGTTTCTCTCTCTTGCTCTTGAGGACACATTTCTTCATTTATCGACACAAAATAACTATGTACAACGATCAGGAAGGGCACGCGATGTCCCCAGTTATGTTGGTTCAATGATTGGAATTACGGTTTGGCCATAGAGCCCTCCTCTTCGAGGACTGGTCTCAGCATTTTCCCTCTCTCTCTCTCTCTGTCAGGATTTTCAACTGCCGTTCCAACTGACAACAGTTGCAGCAGCCCAGGGGCCATTTGAGCAGTTATTGGCTTCATTTGAACTTGTCTGTGTAAAATGGCCGACAGAGACAGCAGAGCAGCTAGCACATTAGCGCTAGTTGTAAAGACATGCTAACTGCTAACATTAGCAGCCAATGCTAAAATTAGTGCAAATAGTAATTGCTAGCACATTAGCCACTAATAACCAAATACATGCTACTTGTTAATATGCTAATGTTAATTAACATTAGCCACTAAGAATTAAATACATGATCTTTGTCAACATGTTAATGTTAACCTGCTAATGTTAATTAGCATTAGCCACTAGGGATGTAACGATGCATCTTACACGATTAAAAATCGGTACAAATGTGTGACGACTCGCATCTGTTGACAAAAAAATGAATCACGATTCTTGGCGAATGCGAGAGAAGTAGGATATGTTCTTTTTCGTCTTTTTTTTTATTAGAAATAGGTTACGTTGTGGCTGCAGCTTCCACTGTCTCGTCTGCCTTTCTGTGTCTCACACACACACACACACACAGTCTCTCTCTCTCTCTCTCTCTCTCTCACTCACTCACACACAAACACACACACACACACACACACACAGTCTCTCTCTCTCTCTCTCTCACTCACACACACACACACACAGTCTCTCTCTCTCTCTCTCTCACTCACTCACTCACTCACTCACTCACTCACTCACTCACTCACTCACACACACACACACACACACACACACACACACACACACACACACACACACACACACACACATCCCTTCGTGGGACCTCTCCCGTCTGCTAACTGCTAACATTAGCAGCCAATGCTAAAATTAGTGCAAATAGTAATTGCTAGCATAGCGATAGCTATATCGATAGTGAGCATATATCGATAGTGAGCGCCGGAGTGAGCAGCCGCTTGTTACAGCAGCTCCGAACTTTCTACCTCTTTTTAGTTTTTTTATTTGTTGTGTTTTTACCTCATCGACACTTTAAGCAAGTGGGCAGCTATGGATGTTCACATTGTGACATTCGTGGTCTGCTCCTTGCTGTTTTCGGCACTTTTTGGTGTGGCTGTGGTGAATACATTGAACCAGGCTCCATTGTTTACTCTCGGGATCAGCTGTTAGGCTTGCGACACACACCCCTTCACTGAGCGGAGCGGCCGGAGATCCCCAGAGAGTTACGGAGGAAGAGAAGAGGATGCAGAGCGGAGGTGAAGCGCAGGGAGAAGAAAAGACGGTATAAACCATGTTTAGCTGACTGAACTTTCTCTGGACTCGCACATTAACCTGGACGGATTCCAGCTCTTCCGGGCGGACCGGAAAGCACCAGAGATCGGTAAGAAGAAGGGAGGGGGGATCTCTGTGTTTGTGAACGATAGATGGTGCCACCCGGGACACATCAGGGTGAAGGAGCAACTCTGCACCAGAGACTTGGAGCTGTTAGCGGTCAGCATGCGGCCATACTACCTCCCGAGGGAGTTTTCACAGGTCATTGCCGTGTTTGTGTACATCTCCCCTCCCCCCGCTGGGTCGCTCTGATCACAACCTCGTTCACCTCATCACAGACTACACCCCTGTGGTGAATAAACAACCACCTGTGAACCACTAAGAATTAAATACATGATCATTGCTAACATGTTAATGTTAACCTGCTAAAGCTAATTAGTATTAGCCACTGAGAATTAAATACATGCTCATTGCCAACATGGTAATGTTAACATGCTAATGTTAATTGCTAGCACGTTATTGCTAGCCACTCATTTTCAGTCACTAAGAATACATGCTAATGTTAACATGCTAATGTTGACATGCTAATGTTAAGTGCTAGCACGTCAGTGCTAGCCCATAATTTTTAGTCACTAAGAATACATGTTAATGTTAATATGGTAATATTAATTGTTAGTGCGCCAAAGACAGCTGTAAAGACAATGCCAACTGCTAACATTAGTGGCCAAAGCTAAAATTACTGCAAATGGTAATTTGCAGTAATGGCGCGTCAACACTAGCAATTAGCATTAGCCACTAAGAATTTATTACATGACAACTGTTAACATGCTAAGCTATTTGCTAGCACGTCAGCGCTAGCAATTAGCCTTAGCCACGAATAACCAAATACATGCTACTTGCTAATATGCTAATGCTAGCATGCTAATGTTAATTAGCACTAGCCACAAAGAATTAAATACATGATCATTGCTAACATGTTAATGTTAATTAACATTAGCCACTAGGAATTAAGTACATGCTCATGTTAACATGCTAAAGCTAACCTGCTAATGATAATTGCTAGCGCATTGTCTGTCTAAAATGACAGACAATGACAGCAGAGCAGCTAGCGTGTTAACAATTAGCATTAGCCATTAAGTATTAAATAAATGCTAATGTTAACATGCTAATGCTAACCTGGTAATGGTAACCTGCTAATGCTTATTGATTACTATTAGCCACTAAGAATTAAATACATGTTCATTGATAACATGTTAATGCTAGCATGCTAATGTTAACTGCTAGCACATTAATGCTAGCCACTCATTTTCAGTCAGTAAGAATACATGTTAATGTTAACATGCTAATATTAATTGTTAGCGTGTCAGAGACAGCAGAGAAGCTAGCGCGTTAGTGCTAGCTGTAAAGACATGCTAACTTGTAACATTAGCGGCCAATGCTAGAATTAATGCAAATGCTAATATACCAATTAACATTAGCCACTAAAAATTAAAGACATGGTAATTGCTAACATGACGCGCTAGCAATTATCATTAGCATGTTGGCAAATTGCCATGTTTTTAATTTTTAGTGGCTTAGTGGCAAATGTTGATTTAGTGGATAATTAGCCACTAAGCCACTAAGAATTAAAGACATGCTAATGTGCTCCAGTGTCTAAATAAACATGTTAATAATTACTATTTGAGGTGTGCTTTTTGACTACAGACCCCCGGCAACAGCCCACTCGTCACTCTCAAAATTTCTGCGGGAATTTTCTAGTTATTATTCATTTTCCGCCCTTTTTCGAACATGAATGCGGCCCGCAGCGGTGAGAGGACCCCAACAAATTATATATCAAAACGTGCGTCTTGATCCCGAATCGAGTGCTATTACTTTTCTAAGAGATTCGCGTGTTTTTCGCGAATTATTCTGGAAAAAACTGCAAAAAATTTCCCATAGGGAATGACTGGGGAGGCCTGAAAAAAAGTACATTTCAACAGACATTTTCAACAATGAACTGCTCTGGCATACTTTAACCGAGAGACTGCATTTGAACTTTAAAACGGAGGTATGCTTCCCTTATCTTCAGGGATTCACGACACTCATCGACAGCTTTTACCGTTTTTAAACTATCAAGGCTCAAAGTTGAGCAGGTTTTTAGTCAAATTTCTGGGTTTATAATGGGTGTGTATGTGGCGGAATGTTTGTGCTAGAGTGGATGACATCATCAGCTAGAGTGAGGAGCAGGGAGAAAAATCTGTGAAAAAATAAAACGTATTTAAATATCGTGGCCTCAAATGCCCCACTACAGACATGATTATCCCCTCAAATGTAGGAAAATTCGAGGTGATCGCAGCGATAACACTGTTGAAGCTGTCTCTTTTATAGTTTTGGCTCCATACAGGCCAACTGATCGAGTACTCACATCCACAGCCTCATTCACTGCCATGTTAAAATAGGAGGGACATTTTCTTAAGGAAGGCAGAAGTAACGTTTCTCTCTCTTGCTCTTGAGGACACATTTCTTCATTTATCGACACAAAATAACTATGTAAAACGATCAGGAAGGGCACGCGATGTCCCCAGTTATGTCGGTTCAATGATTGGAATTACGGTTTGGCCATAGAGCCCTCCTCTTCGAGGACTGGTCTCAGCATTTTCCCTCTCTCTCTCTGTCAGGATTTTCAACTGCCGTTCCAACTGACAACAGTTGCAGCAGCCCAGTGGCCATTTTAGTAGTTCTTGGCACTTAATTTGAACTTGTCTGTCTAAAATGGCAGACAGAGACAGCAGAGCAGCTAGCACGTTAACGCTAGCTGTAAAGACATGCAATTTGCTAACATTAGTGACCAATGCTAACATTCGGTTCGCTTCTCCTCCCAGAGTTTTTGTCGCGCACACACAAAAGCTGTCTCTCGCAGACACAAACACAGACACATAGATAGAGAGAAAGACAGACACACCACACACAGACAGACAGACAGGGCAGACACACGCACACACACACACACACACACAGGACAAGTCTTTCAAAATAAGAGTCCCTTCAAAATAAAAGCCCATTAAAAAGGCAGTGATGACACAGCTTGTTGTATTAATTCTGAATTTGCTGAGCAGTGTCAGTAATAATGTATGGGGGCGACGGGGCCAGAGTCAGGCACACTCAAAATTTCTTTAGAAATTTTCTAGTTATTACTCCTCTTCCGTTTCTTCCGTGTTTTTTTCGGTTCGCTTCTCCTCCCAGAGTTTTTGTCGCACGTACACAAAACGGGTATCAAAACGACCGGCTCGGCCGGGAATCGATGGCTAAGACTTTTCTAAGAGTTTCGGCAAACGGTTTTGCCAAAAATCCAGAAAAACGAAGCCAAAAAATGAATGGGTGTGTATTGCGAGAACTTTCAAGAGCTAGAGTGAGTGATGTCATCGCTAGAGTGGAGAGGGGGGAGAAAAATTAGTGAAAAAATAAAACGGATTTCACTACCCTGGCCTCAAATGCCCCACTACAGACACGATTTCTACATAGAAACGTAGCAAAATTTGTTGTATCACTCACATTCGCCTGCCAAAGCTGTCAGACATATAGTTTTGGCTCCGTACGCGCTCTATGATCGACTACTCCCGCCAACAGCCTCATATACTCCCATGTTATTTTGAGCCGAGAATTTTCTAGAAGACGCAGGGAGCAATTGTGCTTTCTCTGAGTCCTACGGCCAAAGTTTATACAATTTTCTCCTGAAACTTGGCACAGACATTTTAACAAGACGAGCATTCTTCTGGTCATTTCAGATTTTGGTTTGAGGCATACCTTATAGGTTTTTTTTGGCCACCTTCGAGGGGGATCATTCAGACATATACTGTGCATCTCAGAGGGACAGCACCTGTGACTAATTACTCTGACCTGCAGCTCACCCTGGTTGCTTGGCAACATCAAGCATGCATCTCTCACAAACACAAACACATAGACAGACAGGCAGACACACACACACACAGAACAAGCACACATGTATTTAATTCCTAGGAGGAGAGGGGGGAGGGGCCATTTTAGTAGTTCTTGGCACTTAATTTGAACCTGTCTGTGTAAAATGGCAGACAGAGACAGCAGAGCGTTAGCGCAAGCTGTAAAGAAATGCTATTTGCAAACATTTGCTAATATTAGCGACCAATGCTAAAATTTGTGCTAATTAACATTAGCCACTAGGAATTGAATACATCTTGATTACTAACATGTTAATGTTAACACGCTAATGCTAACTGCTAGCGCATCAGCGTTATCATGCTAATGCTAACATGCTAATGCTAATTAACATTAGCCACTCGGAATTAAACACATGTTAATTACTAACATGTTAATGCTAACATTAATTCCTAGTAGGTAATGGTAATTATCATTAGCATGTTAACGAGCTAGCTGCTCTGCTGTCTCTGTCTGCCATTTTAGACAGACAAGTTCAAATTAAGTGCCAAGAACTACTAAAATGGCTGCCGCTCGGCTTCTGGTGGCCCCTCCCCCCTCTCTTCCTTCAAGCAGCCTGAGGTTGCCAAGCAACCAGGACCAACTCTAATCAGTGGAGGAGTTTGCACCTGTTAGAATGTCAGTTAGAGACTGAGAGAAAATGCTGAGAACTCCTCTCAAAGGAAGGACTGCTGACCAAACCGTATTAAAGTTATTTGTATAAACTTTGGCCGTAGGACACTTAAAAGAGTTTTGGCAAACGGTTTTGCCAAAAATCGCCAAAAAATGAATGGGTGTGTAATGCGAGAACTTTCCAGCGCTAGAGTGAGTGATGTCATCGCTAGAGTGGAGGGGGAGATAAAAAGTCGTCGAAAAATAAATTTGTAAACTGCGATTGTGGCCGCAAATGCACAGCTACAGACGTGATTATCCCCTTAAACGTAGGAAAATTCGAGGCGGTCGCAGTGATAACACTGTTGTAGCTGTCAGATATATCGTTTTGGCGTGACAAGCAAATATGCAGCAGCAACTCCCATCGTCAGCCTCATATACTCCCATGTTAAAAAGGCGGGAAATTTTCTGGAGGAAAGCAGAATTAACGTTTCTCTCTCTTGCTCCTACGGGGACATTTCTTCATTTATCGACACAAAACGACTATGTAGACGATCAGGAAGGGCTCACGATGCTTAAAGTTAAGCCGGTTCAGTGATTGGAAATACGGTTTGGCCAGAAGTTCTTCCTGTTTAAGAGGAGGTCTCAGCATTTTCTCTCAGTCTCAGGATTTCTAACTGACATTTTAACAGCTGCAGATCAGCTGCTGCTGATTAGGTCCTGGTTGCTTGGCAACCTCAGCCTGCTTGAAGGAGGAGAGGGGGGAGGGGCCAGCAGGCAGAAGCCGAGCGGCCATTTTAGTAGTTCTTGGCACTTCATTTTAACTTGTCTGTCTAAAATGGCAGACAGAGACAGCAGAGCAGCTAGCGCGTTAACATGATAATGATAATTAACATGACCACTAGTAATTAAATACATGTTAATGTTAACATGGTAATGCAAACATGCTAATGTTAATTGCTAGTGCATCAGCGTTAACATGCTAATGTTAACATGCTAATGTTAACATGTTAATGTTATCATGCTAATTACTAGCACATCAGCGCTAACATGCTAATGCTAACATGGTAATGTTAACATGCTAATGTTAACATGCTAGCACGTCAGCGCATCAGCGTTAACATGCTAATGCTAAAATGCTAATGTTAACATGCTAATGTTAACATGTTAATGTTATCATGCTAATGGTAATTACTAGCGCATCAGCGCTAACATGCTAATGCTAACATGGTAATGTTAACATGCTAATGTTAATTGCTAGCACGTCAGTGCATCAGCGTTAACATGCTAATGCTAAAATGCTAATGTTAACATGTTAATGTTATCATGTTAATGGTAATTCCTAGCGCATCAGCGTTAACATGCTAATGTTAATATGCTAATGCTAACTTGCTAATGTTAAAATGCTAACGTTAACATGCTAATGCATCAGCGTTATCATGGGCTGTGTCCGAAATCACTCCCTAACCACTATATAGTGCACTATATAGTGACCACGCCATTTTGTAGTGGTGTCCGAATGTTTAGTGTCCACTATATAGTGCACTGCATGTATCCCACAATTCACCGCGAAATGTAGTGAACATCCGATGGTCACTAACCGAAGCAAGATATCCCATCATGCATTGCCGGAAATTCTCTGTGCGCGGAAAGGAAAGTGAATATGGCAGACGGACAGGAGACATGTAAGTATTTTTCCGTTTAGCGTTTGATTGCGAGGTTTAAAACAGGTTGTTAATAGTTTGTATATATGCAATACTATTTAAAAAATTACTGGGGGGTACGCATTAAGCTATTACGGCACCAATCATGGCTAGCGACCGAGGTCAGTACTACAGGTAACTGTTAACGCTGTTCGTCATGTTAAACTACAGCCTATTTTAATTCATAAGTAATGTCAGCGAAATTAAATTCAAGTGTCAAATAAGCACGGGAGAATCTTGTTAATTTGTTGTAATCTCGCAGGGACCGACGACGATGTGGCAGGTTTTATCCGCCTGAGAAAGAAAAACGATCGCTTTTTTTCAGGCAAGCGCTGAAATGGGGCTGACGGGTGTGGTGACCCCTGCCCGGGCGGGCAGAAAGTGGGAAAACCTTAAAAAAAAAAAAAAAAAACATACAAGGTTAGGATGCATCATAATTAACTACAGCTCTATTTTGTGAAAGCATAGATGAAAGTACAGTGACTTTAACCTTTGTATATTTTCTTTGCCGTGTTTAGCATTATAAACGAACACTACAGTAATATCACATCAAATGTGTGTATATTGCAATGTGTGCAGGAGCTGAGAAAGCCACCAACAGGGAGTGGCACTGAGTCAGGGGAGTCCACTGCCAGGGATTGGAAGTGGTTCTCCCTCATGGATGAGGCAATAGGTGGTCTTATTGCCTCAGCCTGGGGGGAGACCCGTCTCAGCATCAGCCTCCCCTGATTCAGTGCCACCAGAGCCAGAGTGTTAGGGTGCTGAGCAGGACTCAGAGTCTGAAGAGCCAGCTCCACCAAAGCGACAGCGGCGTGACCCAGTTTTAGAACTGTTGGAGAGGCAGGAGAAGAGGGCAGAGGAGAGGGAGAAAAGGGAGGACAGGGAGGAGAGGCTTTTGAACCTGAAATTGTAGAGAAAATGTAAATTAGATTAATAAATAACAAAAAAGAAATACATGTCTCACTTTGTTTTCAATTGAAATACAGTTTCTTTATCAACTTAACTACTAAATTATAACATATGAACATTTGAACAAACAAAATTACAGAGAACATATAAAACAGAGAACATATAAAACAGATCAAAGGGTACTGAAACTATTTACATGAATTACAACTTGAACCAAGAGAAGATAAGAGGGCAGAGGAGAGTGACAGGTGAAATTAGGTTAGAGAAAAGAGAATAAACATCTAAACATTGATTGTGATTTGATTTCTTTCTTTTTTCTCTCTTAATAATCGTGGTCCTGCAGAGCTGGAGGGTTGTTAACTGGCGCTGAAACAGCAGCAGCAATGCGACCACGCAGCCGTTCTACACATGCCAAATCTGTCTGGACCTGATCTCCGCCATCATCCGGCCCCAGTGCCTCCTCCACAGGCTCCAGAATATCTCCATCCTTTAGGCAGAGATTGTGGAGAATTGCACAGCAAGCTATCACTTTGACGGCAAATTGTGGCTTCACCTCTAAGGCCTTGAAAAAAAATTGAGCGCCACCTGGCCTTCATGATGCCAAATGCCCTCTCAACCACGGAACGGGCCTTGGCGTGGCCTGACAGGCTCCCTGTAAGGGGTGATGAGGGCGAGTGGTTCTGAGGTGCAGGGATACCCACCATCTTCAAGAATCTGGAAGCCTTCAGGTGGGTATAATTTCTGGACATAAAGGGGGCTGTTCTTTAAAACTCTGGCGTCATGGACAGAGCCAGGGTAGCCAAGAAATATGTCCAGAAACTGGCACTGGTGGTCACACACTGCTTGGAGTTGGATAGAGTGAAACAACTTTCTGTTAAAATAGCATTTGGCATCAGCACTTGGTGGCTTAATGCGGATGTGGCAGCCGTCAATACTGCCCACAACCCTGGCAAACGCTGCAGATCCAGCCAAATGTTCGAACCCTGCCCCGGTTGTTTGGAGCTGATCAGCTGAGGGGAAAAAGATCAGCCTGTTCTTCAGCCTGAGGACTTTTTCGGTGACCCTGTGGATGATGTCATGGACCGTTGATCGCGGGATGGCAAATGCTCTGGACACGACACGGTATGATGTTCAATTGCCATCCAGAAGAGGAAGACCAAAACCTCCAGGTCATGACCCCAGCCGTGGTCTAGTGGAGAGCGAAGGAACTGGAGGTGATCAACAGTTGGTCTTGAAAGGCGGAAGTCTGGGCGCAGGTCACTCTCACCATCAAAATAGATGACCAAGACGGGGACGTGGCGGTTCAGGCGACAGTACTGAGATGGGTGACCACGCTGTAAAGAATAATTAAAACTGATAACATGGTGTCATGAAATGATGTGTAATAAAGTTATGACAATACAATCACACTCTGTTGGGTTGTTTATAATTACCATCATTAAAAATTATATTGATAAAAGTGATGACAAAAGCCTTTATTGTTTATCAATGATAATTGTTTTGTAAATCATTTATAAACATTATTTGGTTGTAGAAAGATGTAACTATCATTGATAAATGGCAAATCAATATTTAAACTTAATAGAGATGGTTGCAGCTTTATCTAGAAAATGTACATAGATCGTTTAATAAGTAAAGCTTAATTCGCCATTTATTAATGATGGTTAGTACAGTGTGTGACTAAAAGCTGTTTGACAGAAGCACTGTGGTAGGCTATGAAAACCAATTGGCTCTATTCTCAGCTCCAGCGGGGGGTGTAGTTTGACGGAGGATAGTTTATTGAATTAATTAAAGAAAATGATATCTACCCTAATTAAAAAGGCACTAAAAAGTAGGCTATCACTCACAATTTAACGACGTCTTGCTAGTCTTAGAAGAGCAGCGCATCTTCTCCTTTCTCTCTCTCTCGCTATTCTAGTTCTCCTCCTGATCATCAATAATTGAATTATTGATAAAACAACACAGCCAGACTGACAGTAGACGGCATTTCTATAGCGCTACGGGAGTTTTCTAGAATAACGGTGTGTTAGTGTTTTTTTTCGGCGGATGGATGAGAGGCGCGAAACAAATTCATGAGTTGTGGAGCAGTACAACAGTCACGAGGCCAGTTTATTTTATTACATATTTCAAAACAAGGCAATTTAAATGGCTTTCTACATTCATTAAAAAAAAAAGTGTAAAACGAAAAGCATATAATTAAACATTCCAGTAGATTACACTGTAACTTTCTGTTACTAAAGAGCCAAGAGAATAAAATATAAAAATATGCTTAAATAGAAAATAAAAAACGAAAATTAAACGCACAAGACAGTAATCAAAAGACAGTAATTTAATAAAAAGGCAGTAGTAAATGGACAAGACGACATTAAAGTTGTACGTTGTAATTGTGCGACAGCAATGACGTAATTACCGGAGACATGAGAAGCGTCCGAAAGTGTCCGAACATTTTTTCTGTTGAGCTCACTATATAGTCCAGTACATTTATTTCCCTATGTAGGGAGTAGGGAATGAGTGAGTGATTTCGGACACAGCCATGGTAATGCTAACATGCTAATGCTAACTGCTAGCTCATCGCCGTTAACATGTTAATGCTAAAATGCTAATGCTAACATGCTCATGATAACATGCTCATGATAACATGCTAATGTTAACTGCTAGCGCATCAGCGTTAAAATGCTAATGTTAAAATGCTAATGCTAACATGCTAATGTTAACTGCTAGCCCATCACCGTTATCATGGCAATGCTAACATGCTAATACTAATGTTAACTGCTAGCGCATCAACGTTAACATGCTAATGGTAATTGCTAATGTTGACATGCTAATGTTAATTGCTAGCGCAGCAGTGTTAAAATGTTAACACGCTAATGCTAATTGCTGGCACGTAAGCGCTAGCTGCTCCTGTGTCTAAATAAACATGTTAAAAAAGACTATTTGAGGTGTGCTTTTTTTAATACAGACCCCCAGCAACAGCCCACTCGTCAGTCTCAAAACTTCTTTTCTAGTACTGAATTTGCTGAGCAGTGTCAGTAATAATGCACTATATGTTATCCACCGCGCTTATTAGACCAAAGGGCTCCCACACTAATGTTATCCTACATCTTTATTATTATTATTATTGGTGTTGGTGCCTAAAGGGCGCCCACACTGATGTTATCCTACATCTTTATGATTTTTCTTCTTCCGTACGTTTTTTGCCGCATAACTACTCCTACAAATTTTGTCCCACAAAAATAAAAATTATACCACTAGATTTATCTCATTCACATGAGCTGAATTGGGGCGGCTGTGGCTCACAGGCAGAGCGGGTCGTCCACTAATCAGATGATTGGCGGTTCGATCCCCGGCTACTCCAGTCTGCATGCCGAAGTGTCCTTGGGCAAGATACTGAACCCCAAGTTGCACCCGAAGGCTGTGCCATCGGTGTATGAATGTGTATGAATGTGTAGATCCTTAAACTGATGAGCAGTTGGCACCTTGCATGGTAGCCAATGCCATCAGTGTATGAATGTGTGTGAATGAGATATGTAGTGTAGAGCGCTTTGAGTGGTCGGAAGACTAGAAAGGCGCTATATAAATACAGTCCATTTACCATTCATGCCACTGCTGCTATTACTTTTCTACATTCTACTATTAATATTCTAAAAATTATTCAACTTTTTCTACAAATATTTTACCATTTCAAATCCATTATACAAACTTCAAATCTTTATACAGACCTACAATTTAAATGACTTCTACTTTACTACAGGCTTAATTCAAACTACACATTTCAACAGGATCTTGTACTATTACACTTTTATTCAACATTTTTTTTTAGATTCAACTCATTTAGAACATTTCTACAGACAAGCATGCACACATACACACACGCACACACACACACACACACACACACACACACACACACACACTGAACAGACGCTCAGTAAACAGATCGACATCATAGTGTTCAAACAATAAAAATCTGCTGATCTACAATCAATACAGGCTGAGCTGCACACCTGGACAGGTGAGTCTCAGGACAGTCTCTACAATCCTTCTACACTTTAAACTTCTTCTCCTTTACTACAGACCTCAGTTCAACTACACAGTTCACCAAGATCTTGTACTATTATTTTACTAAATTCTACTATTAATATTCTACAAATTATTAAACTTTTTTTACAAATATTTTGTTGATCTTGTATTACTATCTACAATTCTACCTTTTCATCTGAATTTCTACAGTGTTACACAGCATTGTATCACTTCATACTAGGGGTGTGACGAGACACTCAGTTCACGAGACGAGACGAGACACGAGATTGGGTTCACGAGATCGAGACGAGACGAGATTTTAAGAAAACTAAATTACAAATATGAATGCCTGGACAACAGACTTTTATTTAACTTTGTTGCACATGGTTTTGATAACTATGTAAGCCTTGTCATTCAATGAACTTCATTTTAATGAACTTCTTAATTAACTTCTTCCTCTACAGATTGAAACTAAAATAAAATGTTATAAAAGTTGAAAAAAAAAAATATATATATATATATATTTCTCCTTTTTTTCCAATGCAAACAATATGTGCAAAACAAAAGGTTCTTCTCTGTCAGTACAGACTGCAAATAGTGCAAACAGATAACCAAGCATGTCACTGACAAGTATGTCACTTCTTCCTCTACAAATTGGAAATAAAATACAATTTTATAAAAGTTAAAATAAAATCAATAAAATTATTTCTCCTTTTTTCAAGTGCAAACAACATGTGCAAAACAAGAAGTTCTTCTCTGTGAATACAAAGATGTATCATGTATGTCACTGACAACTACACATCCATGTTCTTTTTTAAGAATATTAGCATGTCCACATTCTCTGGCAGTAGTTGGGATCTTTGCGCATTGACTATGTCTCCAGCTGTGGAAAAGATGCGCTCGCTGGGAACAGAGGTAGCAGGGACAGCAAGGCACGCTTTGGCAAGTTGAGACAGCAAAGGATATCGGGAGCAGTGGGGGCGTCGCAAATAGTTATGCATGTGTTTTCCAGCTGCTTGTTGGACAACAAATCTCGCGAGACCGATTTCCAATCCGACGAGAAATCTCGCAAATTTTCATCTCGCGAGATCTCGTCATACGAGATCTCGTCACACCCCTACTTCATACTATTCTACTCTTTTCAACATTTTTAAGATATATCCCTTATGGCCTTTTCAAGCTTTATAGTATAGAGACAGCTGAAGAGCGACAGGAATGTGAATGGGAGAGAGAGTGAAAGAGACAGGGAAAAGACATGCAGAAAAAGGTCAGCAGGTGGGCCGCTGGGGCCGGCGGCAGCAGAGGGCACCCACACCGCACTTTCCGCAGGAAATGCAGTTTTCTAGTTAAACTTATTCTTATGCCCTTTTTTGTCTCGCTACTCCTCCCAGAGTTTTTGTCGCACATACACAAAACGGGTACCAAAACAACCGGCTCTGCCGGGAATCGATGGCTATGACTTTTCTAAGAGTTTCGGCAAACGGTTTTGCCAAAAAATGAATGGGTGTGTATTGCGAGAACTTTCCAGAGCTAGAGTGAGTGATGTCATCGCTAGAGTGGAGGGGGAGAGAAAAAGTCGTCGAAAAATAAATTTGTAAACTGCGACTGTGGCCGCAAATGCACAGCTACAGACGTGATTATCCCCTCAAACGTTGGAAAATTCGAGGCGGTCACAGTGATAACACTGTTGTAGCTGTCAAATATATAGTTTTGGCTTGACACACAAATATGCGGCAGCAACTCCCATCCTCAGCCTCATATACTCTTTTTTTCTGGAGGACAGCAGAAGTAACGTTTCTCTCTCTTGCTCCCAAGGGCAGATTTCTTCATTTATCGACACAAAACTACTACGTAGACGATCAGGAAGGGCTCACGATGCTCAAAGTTAAGCCGGTTCAATGATTGGAAATACGGTTTGGCCAAAAGTCCTTCCTCTTTGTAGGAAGGTCTCAGCATTTTCTCTCAGTTTCAGGATTTTTAACAGGTGCAGATCAGCTGCTACTGATTAGGTCCTGGTTGCTTGGCAACCTCAGGCTGCTTGAAGGAGGAGAGGGGGGAGGGGCAGGCAGGCAGAAGCCGAGCAGCAGCCATTTTAGTAGTTCTTGGCACTTCATTTGAACTCGTCTGTCTAAAATGGCAGACATAGACAGCAGAGCAGCTAGCACGTTAACGCTAGGCATACCTTATAGGTTGTTATAAACAACCTCAAGCATGCCTTTGACTAACTTTTTTGAAGTCTGTGTGTGGTATCAGACTATCAAGACCATAGACATATATACATAGACGCCGCATTGAGCGCTGAATCGTACGTAAACGGCGCCGCCATATTGGTTCGGGCAGATCTGCCGGTAAACTAATACAAGGAAATGGACTGAACTTCATAAAGCGTCTTTCTACAATGTTCTTTAAGTTAATGCTTCTTATACAACCATTCACACACACACTAATATATCTGGGAAACAAACAGGCACCAAAAACAACGTATGTAACTTTTAAAGTGATGATTATAAATGTTTACTCCTTATGTAAGCACCAAACCAACGTATGTATTTTTCTAATGCTGAGTGTTTACAGCTACTAATGTGTGTAACACTGTTACTGTGATGATAAATATTGAAATATTTATATTTAACATTTAATCTGTGTCTATAATAACCAGATCCTGAAATGTAGATGTGACATGAGGGTTTCTGAATAAAGAGCACTAACGTGTACATACATACACATACACATATATATATATATATATATATATATAATATATATATATATATATATGTGTGTGTGTGTGTGTGTGTGTGTGTGTGTGTGTGTGTGTGTGTGTGTGTGTTGTATATATATATATATATATATATATATATATATATATATATATATATGTGTGTGTGTGTGTGTGTGTGTGTGTGTGTGTGTGTGTGTGTGTGTGTGTGTGTGTGTATGTTAGTGCTCTTTATTCAGAAAACCCTCATGTCACATCTACATTTCAGGATCTGGTTATTATAGACACAGATTAAATGTTAAATATAAATATTTCAATATTTATCATCACAGTAACAGGGTTACACACATTAGTAGCTGTAAACACTCAGCATTAGAAAAATACATACGTTGCTTTGGTGCTTACATAAGGAGTAAACATTTATAATCATCACTTTAAAAGTTACATACGTTGTTTTTGGTGCCTGTTTGTTTCCCAGATATATTAGTGTGTGTGTGAATGGGTGTATAAGAGACATTAACTTAAAGAACTTTGTAGAAAGTCGCTTTATGAAGTTCAGTCCATTTCCTGTTATTAGTTTACCGGCAGATCTGCCCGAACCAATATGGCGGCGCCGTTTACGTATCGCGACCAACGACCAACCCGCTCAATGCGGCGTCTATGTATATATGTCTATGATCAAGACTACATTTTTAATGTCGGCCATTTTATCCTTGTCTCTCGCAGACACAAACATAGACACATAGAGAGACAGACACACCACACACAGGCAGACAGACGCACACACACCACAAGTTTTTCAAAATAAGAGTCCCTTCAAAATAAGAGCCCAGTAAAAAGGCAATGACGACACAGCTTGCTGTATTAATACTGAATTTTCTGAGCAGTGTCAGTAATAAAGTATGGGGGCAACGGGGCGTCACAGAGTCAGGCACACTCAAAATTTCTTTTGAAATGTTTCTAGTGTTAATTGCTACTGCTAACATGTTAATGCTGATAATGCTAATCTTAACTGCTACCGCATCAGAGCTAACATGCTAATGTTAACATGGTAATGCTAACTGCTAGCGCATCAACGCTAACATGCTAATGTTAACATGCTAATGTAAACATGCTAATGTTAATTGCTAGCGCATCAACGCTAACATCCTAAGATTACCATGTTAAAGCTAAAATGCTAATGTTAACATGCTAATGCTAACTGCTAGCGCATCAACGCTAACATCCTAAGATTACCATGTTAAAGCTAAAATGCTAATGCTAACATGCTAATGCTAACTGCTAGCACATCAGCACTAACATGCTAATTGCAAATGCTAACACGCTAATGCTAAAATGCTAATATGAATTGCTAGCGCATCAGCGTTACACACATACACACACACACACACACACACACACACACACAGTAACAGAGACACACACACACACACACACACAGAGACAGTAACAGAGACACTCACACACACACACACACACACAGTAACAGAGACACTCACACACACACACACACACACACACACACACACACACACACACAGTAACAGAGACACTCACACACACACACACAGTAACAGAGACACTCACACACACAGTAACAGAGACACTCACACACACACACACACACAGTAACAGAGACACTCAAACACACATACAGTCAGAGAGGCAGGGGACACAGACACACATAAGAAGAAAGACTCCCTTCAAAATAAGAGTCCCTTCAAAATAAAAGACTTCAAACTCTTAACAGCTCTCACCTGCTTCCACAAATTTTGTACTACAGAAATAAAAATTATATCACGACATTCAGCTCATTTCACTTCAACACTAACCTTCTACACTTTAAATTACTTCCCCTACTACAGATTAAAATACAAATACATCATACAAACTTCAAATCTTTCTACAGACCTACAATTTAACTACAGACTTCATTCAGACTACACATTTCAACAAGATCTTGTATTATTAAACTTGTATTCAACTTTTTTTTTTTTAGATTCAACTCATTTAGGACATTTCCACACACACACACACACACACACACACACACACACACACCTCAAGCCTTCCTGAAGGAGGAGAGGGGGACAACATGCTAATGTTAACATGCTAATGGTAATTGCAAGCGCGTCAATGCATCAGCGCTAACATGCAAATGCTGACATGCTAAAGGTAATTGCTAATGCGTCAACGCATCAGCGCTAACATGCTAATGTTAACATGTTAATGTTAATTGCTAACGCGTCAACAGTAACATGCTAATGCTAACATGCCAATGTTAACATTGTGATTGTGTTAACAATGTAATACAGTACTGCGGTGACGCCATCTACACTTTAAAATCTAGTGCCCGACTACATCAGTTTGTACAGTAAAATACAAACCGGTACCGTACAGTAAAAGAACTTGAAAATCACCCCAGAAGTAGCTGGGAACATGTAGAACAAGAATCAGGTTGAGTTGTCAGAAAACAATTTGATTTGTTTATTTAATGACTTTTCTAAATCTGAATATGTATCTTAGAAAAGAGATTATTATTATTTGATTTCTGAGTTTCCGAGGTGTACTTGAAGGCACCATGAAGACGCTTTACCGTACAAACTGATGTAGTTGGGGACTAGATTTTAAAGTGTAGATAGCGTTACCGCAGTACTGTATCATATTAAAGTTATTGATTCATATTCCCCCCAAAAAAATCCCAGAAATTATGAAAAGTCCTAGTAAACACTAATGTTGTTGGTGTGGCCCTGAGGATGGCTTGTTGTGATGAACATTAGGTTGTAGCTCGTTGTCTGTCTTACTACGGTTGAAAATATGCGTTTTGTGTTTTAAACAACGTTTCAATTAAGAGTTATTGATCCCGGAAGTGCCAATATCTTTCTAACTTTACCGAAGTGCAGTGGCCAATAAGGCACCTTTCCCTATCTCGTAATTACAAGATCAGGTGTCTAATTTATTTTTTTCAAGTGAATGCAATACGCTTCTGTACTTCTTCGCTCACATAAAAAAAACTACAGGTGCACCGGCAATAATAGTCCCCGGTAATTCACTTCCGTTTTGTATGCAGCTTCTCTTTTTATTTGCAGCGCTGTTTTTTATTTGCAGCGCTGTTTCTTTTTGTTTGCAGCGTTTCTTTTTTTTGCAGCATCAAGGGTTCCCGGCCACCGTAGAGAGGGCTTAAATACTGGCTTGATTGGTGATGGGAACCAGGTGAGTCAAGCAGGTGAGTGGAGTTGGTCTGATGAGGGGGAGGGGGGAGGGGGGGGGTGGCAGGTGAGTGGAGAGTGAATGGAAAAGTACTGAGAGGCAGGTGAGAGAGGAGCAGACTGTGACAGTACGTTACATTTGTTCACTTTCAGATCCTGGAACAGTTTGGAAAACATTGTGCGATTTCAATGTGGGATCGTCCTGGGGCGTTGCTGTCTCCAAAGCAACGGTGGTAGGGGATTACAACTCAGTAAAAATGACTATTATGCCCAGATTTCTATTCCAAGCAATACCAGTCTTTTTTCTTTACGGAAGAAATATTTGGAAAGATAGGAGATGGCGAGCTATCTCTCCCTAATTTTCCATATTATTATTGGGTGGCCAATATCCACAAACTGATGTTCTGGGCCTCTGATGTATCAGATGATGATTCTCCAGTCTGGTGCCAAATGGAAAATAGTATACAAGTACCCCTAAGTAAACGTTGTTGGACGAACAATCCAGTAATTTCTGCCTGCCTAAGGATATGGTCGCAGTTTAGGGTTCACTTTAAGCATAAACAAGCTCTTGCCACTGCCCCTATTCTAGCAAACATCAATTTTGCCCCATCTCTCACAGACCCATCTTTTCAGTTGTAGCATAGGGGAGGGATTAAATGTGTGATGGACCTTTTTAAAGGGCACTTCACTTCATGAACAGCTAAAGAAAGACTTCAGTATCCCTCAGTCACATTTCTTTAGATACCTACAGGTGTGGAGTTATGTTAAAACACACTTCTTTTTAACAACCCCTCAGAGTACATGGATAGATAAACATTTGAACATGGACCCAGTTGACAGAGGTCTGGTGTCTATGTTATATGATAATATCCAGAGGGTTGCTGTCATATCACTTAACTGTTTAGCAAGGCTGTGGAAGGAAGAATTACAAACCACCATTTCAGACTCAGCTAGGCTCAGTCACATGTTTTGGTTCTGCCTGAAACGGTCTCCATTTTGGCCAGGTATATTTGATACATTTTTATATGTGTAATAAAGCTGTCCCAATCCATTGACTGCAATATTTGGGGTCGTCCCTCAGGAGACACCAATAACTAGGCACCAGGCTGAGGCTATAGCATTCTCCACTCTATTGGCTCGACATCTGATATTCCTTAGTTAGAAGAAGGTCATGCCCCCCCTCTCATAGACGTTGGGTGGAGGAGGTGATGTCCCACCTCGACCTTGAACAACTTAAATGCACTGCCCAGGGCACTACCCATAGCTATTATAAAGTTTGGCAACCATTTTCTATTTCTATCGTATTTCGAGGATGAACTCCCTTCCCTCAATATTGATAGAGCTGCCATGGCGTGTTTATGACAAGATGTCTTGGTTAAAGTCAAATTGTCTTTAACTTTGCATTGAATTTGATAGATATAAAATAAATTTAATGACAGCAGTCAAACATTCATACATACTTGTGTGTACATGTTTATGTGGTATGTCATAGCTATGACGGTGTCAGTCTTATATAGACCCCTTCAAATAAAGTGTCGTCATGATTTCTATTATGTTGAGCACAGACGGGGGAAAGCATTGAATTGCAGATGGAGACGGCACATGAAATGGATGATTCTGATGTCTGAGTGGATTGGTGAGGTCATCTTACTGCTGCAAACACACAATTGCTACAGTCTCTCTGCTTTTAGATACCACTAATCATGTGAAGAACCCTGTCGTGTTAAAGTGTCCACACTGGGCTCTATGTCTATCAGACAACACTGAGAATTAGACAGAGCTTTTTTACTGGACCACCATGAACACACAATAAATCACTGAAAACATCAATTTCTGGGCTTAAAGGTTCCCCAATGCATTTTGAAACAGGTCCAATTAGTCCCACATGACTGTATTAGGCAGAGTTGGGTGGCATTTACGTAAGTGTAGGAAAAAAATACACTTAATAAAATTGTTAGGATGTTCTAGGTTTGTCTATTACCCTGTGTTTGCTCGGAAGAAACTATCTTTGAAGATTCTTTGTTGTAGATGTTTTTGGATTCCAGCTTCTTTTTGACTGTTCATCTGTTTTTTTGTCTCCAGCCCTGCCACACTCACCTGCCCTGCTAGCCATGCTCAGACTACCCTCATCTGCTCACCTGTCATCATCCTGCCCTGATGTTTTCCACCCTGGACTCCTCGTCTTGTCTGTTTGTGTTTTGTCCTGGCAATAAAAGCGTTCAAGTCAACTCCTGTTTTTGGTCTGTATTGTGGGTTCATTGTCCTGCCAAGCGCAAGCTTAACAAGAATGATATATAAAGTTGCTGATATTGCGAAGTATTGAGTCTCTGTAAATAATATAAAGAGTACGGTCTAGACCCGCTCTATGTATTATGATATATAAAATCTTATAATATATCTTCTGTTATTTAGCACTATATAAAAACAAAAGTGAATATTGCATTTGATTATGAACACTGTTTTTTCTTATACTTTAACAAACTGGTAGGGTCTATCCAAACTTACCAACAACTCCAGTTTTTTATACTGTTATTTGAATAGGTTTTACTCCATCCAATCCAACCCTGAAACTCAATAGCAACACAGAAGCCGTTTAAAATTAATGTTAATTTTTCATCCACAGCACTTGCTGCATTACATTAGCTCATCTTTTTTGTGCCATTTTGGTAGGTGCCTCAGGTTACTGCCTCTTTTACAAAAAGTAGTAATTTATGGGTAGTAAAGTTTGTGTCAGAGTACGGAACAGGAGACCCAAATGCGTGTACGAACAAGTGGAGTTTTATTGAGTTCAGGGGAGAAAGTCTCTGAGGTGGTGACTGGGCCGGAGGGAGACTGTAGCGTCTGGGGGTCCGCAGGGAGTGGACTGGAGCAGGTGGTGTGGCAGGAGTGGGTGAACGGGCCAGAGGGTCGAGGGGTGACGGTGGCGTCTCGAGGTCTGCAGGGAGTGGACTGGAGTCTCAGAATCCACAGAGCACTGGCACGGAGACAGGTGGAGAGACAGGACACTGGCGTCGGGGGCAGCAGGAAACGAGTGGTCAGATACAACGCAGGTTCAGGGTCTGGGGATCAGTTTTCAGCCAACGACTCACTCTTTCTTCGAAGACGAACTGACGCTGACTGTGGGGAGACCTGGGTTTAAATGCAGAGCAGAGGATAACGAGGGACAGGTGTGGAAACAGGTGTGCTGAGTGAGTATAATTGGTGGCAATTAACAGGCCTATCTAGTGAGTCCATGACAGTTTGTTTGTTTTTTTCCTTTTACATATTTGATCATAGTCATTATTCCTATAAATGCCCATTATAAAAAATATCTGGCAATTATCATCATCCATCCATCCATCCAGTAGCGGATATTAGAAGGAAAATCATTTTCAAATGGAGAAACACTGGTTGTGCTATATATATATATATATATATATATATATATATATATATATATATACACACACATACACACACATACACACACATACACACACACACACACACACACTGTATATGCCACATTGCAGTTGTTTGCCGCAAATACTGGAAAGGCTAACAGGCACCAGCTTTTCCACAGCCAGGCTGGTTTTTGAAAAACAAGTGCTGAGCAGGCCACAAAAAGAGCATCAGTCTCTCTCTTTTTCATTAATTTGCCTTTAATCAGCTTCAGGGAAACCAAATGAGATGGACAGTTCAAGGACTCACAAGAACACAAGGCACCTTCCAGAAAACAAGTGGTTTTTCATCTTTTCCTCCAATACCACAATATCAAGCAGCTGTGGCTTTTGAATATCAAAATTACAACCTCTTTCTCTCTGCACTGTGTTATTATACAGTAGAGCAGTCATGGGCTACAATTATTCAAAGAGCATGCATGGAGTCTAATGAGGCCATGCTGAGGTTCCTCTCACAGAGCTTGTTTTTTTGCAGGCACAGAGATCTAAAGCACATCACTTTACTTGTTCTTCGTCTTCACGATCTCTTCATGTTGTACTCTGTGTTGTTTTTGCTGATTTGTTTTTATTTCTCTCTGCCCCAACAACTATGCGATGGATTGTCATGATATATTGTTCAGATTGTATGGGCCCAAACCAAATTATTTTCCTGACTTTGGTGACAGTTTTTTGAGCTACATACAGACACGGGCCAGATTAATCCACTTCAGGGTCTGGGGCAAAAATGTGAGTCCCTATTACAGTGAGTCCCAACACACAACGTGTTTCCCCATCCCATTTTGCCAGAAGACAGTGAAAGAAAGCAATTAAGTATATTTCCCAAAATGTGTAACTATTCTTTTGATATAGAGATAAATTGTTCTCTATAATACAATACATTTTGAACAGGTTAATAACACACAAAAACCTCAGAAACCCTCTTTCTAAAGATATAGCTACTTTAGATGGGATCATCCTGGCCTCTAGCTCTATCATAAAGAATCTTGGAGTCGTTTTTGATCATTTTAATTTTGATTTACTGTCCACTCAAAACAAATTTTGCAAAAATCAATGCACCCTGTCTCAAGCTGATCCAGAAAAACTAGTCCATGCATTTGTTACTTCTAGGCTCGACTATTGTAACTCATTGTTATCAGGCAGTCTCTTAGAACTTTGCAGTTGATCCAGAATGCTGTTGCACATGTACTGACAGGAACCAAGATCAGAGATCACATCTCTCCCATTTTGGCTTCTTTGCATTGGCTACCTGTTAAATCCAGACTAGAATTTAAAATCCTGTTTACCTACACAGCTCTTCATGGTCAGGCACCATCATATCTTACAGAGCTCATAGTACCTTAGTACCCCACTAGAACACTGCGCTCCCAAGATACAAGGTACCTTGTGTCTCCAAAAGTTCTCCCAAAATTCAGATTGTTTCTTGCTTGCTTTTAGCTCCCTTGTTTAAAGTTTAAAAGTGAGGCTGATCTATGTAACATATTGGGCCTAAGTGGTCCTAGTCTTCATCCCAAGTCTCTGGTGGTTTGTGTGGTTTTCTCACTCTTCTATATATTACTGACATCCTCATCAAATAAATTGCAGGCTCTCGTGGTCAGGTCATTTAGCTTCTATGGGTGCTGGACTCTAAGCCCTTTCAGCTTCACATCCTGCAAACAGAGACACCTGTCAAACCAGGGCAGCACTCACACAAACTGCTCAGAAAGCAAAAACGGATGGTTAACTAGATAGTTACTGGTATGATGACTAAACTCTGGCTGGGAAACTTAAGCTAATAAAAAGGCAAATATTTAATGTCAGTGTCATGTAATCACTGACTTTGTGTTGTTAACTGCCCTCCAGTGTTTGTAAGAAGATTGTTGACACGGTGGGCTGTGGTTCCTCACAAATAATTCAGAATAATTGAAATGTCCTTCCTGCTGTTTGCCATTAGATGTTAGTCAAATCTATATCAATGATTGTATGACCAATATGACAAACTCCATGAAACTTGGCTTAAGCTTTTAAGAGATGACTCAACAAACATGTGGCCTCCTTGCTAAGTACTACCATGTGCATAGTAAAATAAACCAAGTGCTTATTAGATGCCTTTGGTGTCATCCTCCTTTCAAAAACCCTCTTGTCTCCCCCTCTCTCTCCCACCGTCCTTGTACTAGAGCCACTTTGAGGGTGGTAAGGTCAATAATGTGTAAGGGATGACAAATTAGAACCAGCTAGCCTGAAGCTTTAGTGTAGAAAGTGGGGAGCTGTTAGGCACATGTGGAGTAAAGATCTCTTTAATGAAGAAAGAAAAACATGCTGCAGCAGGCAGAGGGAGAAACATATGGACGCTGATCTCTGGAGCTTGATTTGAAGAGAAAAGCTGAAGATGGAGTGCCTTAGTTTATCACTGATTTGCTGTCAAAGTGTGTCATTGAATTACTCAGGTTATTTGTCGAGCTGCAAATGATTAACTGCTTATTTCCACAGTATAATTTTCCATTGCTCTTGCTTTGGCTGATGGATTTTAGTCCATAACTGGTCATTACTAAGGTTGCAACTATGTGGATTTAACTTAATTGAATATTGAGTTCCAGCAGATACATGCCCCATGATGAGTTATGGACCTGTGTTCTGGAACGATTTAAATGAAACATGAATTTCAATTCACATCAACAAAAAGTTCTCAGTCCAGGCAAGCATCTCTAGGAATTATGTCCATAAGTCAACATAGTCTGTCTAAATGTTCATACAAGCTAAATGTTCAGTCCAGTGACAAACCTGTAAATCACGTGTAGCTTGTTTGTGTCAATATATTTCCTGAGAACTTCAACACTAATGTTATCCTATGCCTTCTGCAACTCAAGCCAAAGGCTTTCCTTTGAATGTACAACAGATCTATCCAGTTTATTTTCCAACTCGCCTCAAATTTGTTCTGTGGGGTTGAGGTCCGGGGGGGGGCCATTCCATCATTTTCAATGTTTCAGCAGATTCCTTCTGTCACAGGTAGTTCAGATAGTTCTCAAGAATTTCCTCTTGGAAAATAAATACAGGCCTAATAAGGCTCCCAGATGCTATTCTGTATCTCACCAGAATATTGTGGTATGCTTTCTTATCCATGATGCATACATTTTCACCAAGTCACCTGTTCCTGAGGCTGAAATGGCACCCCACACCATAATACTACCCCCTCTGTGTTTGCTGCTATTCTGCCAACACGTCCTTCACCCAGTTTTCTGACACATAGTTCTTGAAGATGCTGTTGCACCATTAGTCATTATGGCCATATATTATGGCATGCCGTTAGGAAATTAATATTTGAATATATGGAGTGAACCTTTGAATAGATGGAATGAAACTTGAATATACTGAATGAACCTTGAATATATGGAGTGAACCTTTGAATATATTAAATCAATTTTTTAATTAATGGAGTGAACCTGTGTGGATGCTGCAGCAAAAAGTAAGTGACAATGAGTCAGTCCGCTCAGATTCTCCTAGCAGCAATATTAAACAATGAGGACATAATTAACATACTGGTGAATGCGTGTATGGGCCAAAATCCTCCTGATACCCCTGCCCAATACCATTGTTCTGACGAAAAAAGTTCAATCCCTTTCTAGGGGATAGTCCTGAGTCCTCATGACACCCCACACCAGCTCCAGCTCCAGCTCCAGTGCATCACCTTCACAAATGCCAAACTTTAAGGTCCCCTCCTCCGCCTTCTCACCCTCCTCAGTGATGTCTCTCTCCATCCAGGAGAAGGACATAAATAAGCTCTTCAAGAAAAAGAACCCATGGAAAGCAGCTGGACCGTATTCTGTCTCCCTGTGTTCACTGTCTCCAGTGTTCACGGACATTTTCAACACTTCACTGGAGACTTGTCACATGCTGATTAGACAGCATGATTATTGCACAGGTGTGCCTTAGGCTGGCCACAATAAAAGGCCACTCTGAAACATGCAGTTTCTTTTTGGGGGGGTCAGAAAACCAGTCAGTATCTGGTGTGACCACCATTTGCCTCACGCAGTGCAACACATCTCCTTCGCATAGAGTTCAGGTTCAGATCAGGTTGTTGATTGTGGCCTGTGTCCTCTTCAATGGCTGTGTGAAGTTGCTGGATATTGGCAGGAATTGGAACACGTTGTCATACAGATGTAGCAACTTAAAAGTTCCCGTGTTTCCGTGACGGAACCGTGACGGGACCGTGGCTGGTCCGTCACAGGTCCTGTCACGGTCCTTGGCTGGCACGTGACCGGAATGTAATCCCCCGCGATGACGTAGTCAGTGAGGCCCCGACTGGAAACGCCCCTAAGCAGTCTGTGTGAAAACCAGCTGCAATGCCTCATTTGTCCACGGGGAGGAGCAGTGATGTTCCGCTCTCACCGTCGACTGTCTAAAGACACATCTGAACAGATACGCCGGGGTGAGCTGATCAGCTGATCAGCGGATCAGTTGATGGAAAAAAAAAAGTTGTGATAAGATAACACTGAGGCAGCAACAAGAACATGCCAACATAAACGCGTTATTAAAGAAAACTCCGCTCGTAACGTCCGTAACATAGCCCAGATGTTGTTGATTTAAACAGTGACCATAGGCTAAATGGTGTAAAGCGCAAATCGAAAGAATTACGGGTGAATCAAGTATGAAATAAATCAAGTATTTTTGGTTTTAATAAAGTTTGCAGTATAAGCTTACGAAACCATCAAACATATATTTAGGCATTCCATGAAACACTTTATTCGCAAGGAGGCTAAGCCAGGCACAAAACAGGAGCTCGTCGAGGACATACAGACGTTTTGGCAAAGGAGAGTCACCGTGGACTTTTGCAACAGACTTCTCTCTGGACTTTAAAAAGCTGTGCCGTGTATTATTATAATGGAGGGAGGCATAGTGGAAAATAAACAGTAGTGTCCATGTAGAATAAAAACATAACATATATACTGCAAACTTTATTAAGACCGAACATACTTCACTTATTTCATACATATTGTAACGGGCTGTGTATACACTGTGGCTGTTGAGTTGTGTTCAGTAAGTTAGGCTGCAGTGTATGGGGTGACGCCTGGGGGGGTGGCGTTGTTAGAGGCTGTGAAGCCTGTCAGTCATGGCAGTTGCCATGGCGATGAGGGGCACGAAGTAGCTAATGTGTTAATGTTATATGCTGCTGTGTTGCCTGGTTTTATTGTTTTTTGCCGTGCGTTGGCTACGGCCACAGGAGCCTGTGTTCCAGATTAGGAATAAAGTCCAGCAAAACCAGTTGCTTCGTAGTTTCATTGTTCCGGGTCACTACAATATTCTTTCCATTTACGCCATTTAGCCTATGGAATGGACGAAAATGAAAAGGAGTCATTCATGTTCATGAACACACACAAATCACAAGGCTACTGTATAGTATGCAGTACTCAAACCAGCTGCATTCTCCGCTCTGTGATCTGTGACACTGGGAGACCAAAAAGCCCATCAAGTGCAAACAATGAGATGCTAATGAGGTTTGTATGGTTTACCTGGTCTAAAGCGTGCACTACAGTAAATACCTGCATAACAAGGGCTTCCTGCAGCTCTATGTGCGCACAATAACAACGAGCCCTCCCCTCCAAATAAACTGATAATTAAAAATAAACCATCGCTTGTATCTGCAGGTCTGACACACAGGCCTGGCAGCCCTGAGACGTCCGAACCGTTTTTTGTAACTTTTTTAAGGGTTAGTTTGTTGTTTACATGCAGATAAACGAGAGAGGCGCGAACACAAGAGAAGAGACGCTCCTGTAATTATGCAAAGACTAGTGGTGGCCATAGATTAATGCGCCAATCAAACAGCTGATTGCGCCAATGCCGGCCGGCATTAGCGAGATCAGCTGTTTCTCTGAGTAAACAAAGGCAGCTGTCCAGGTGGAAGCGGCATTTAAAAAACAACACCAAGAAAAACCACGAGAAAACACGACAAAAGCACAAAACTCTTTAAACTGCTATAGAGATCAGGACTCCACGGAGTTACAGTGAAGAAAACAAAAACGAACAAAAAGAGAAAAAAGTAAAAAAGCGACCTAGAGGCTGGAACAGCTTGAGAATAGATTAATGGTGATATTTTTTTATCGCCCGATAAGAGTCTCACGTTAACGCAGCACGTTAACGCCGATAACGGCCCACCGCTAGTAAAGACAGAACAGCCTAGATGTTGTTGATTTGGTGAATGCTGACATGTTAGATATAAAACACCTTAAATTTAATTTCAATTCATGAACACGCTCAAATCATACGGCTACTGTATATTAGCAGTAGTCAAACCAGCTGCATTTTCCGCTCTGTGATCTTGTGACACTGAGAGGACCCAAAAGCCCATTACTGTAAGCGCAAACAAAAGGTTGAGCAACGAGAATGCTAACAAGGTGTGTAAGCTACGTCATCTCCAGGTAGAACAACTGTAAATAAGTTCTGTGAGAGAAGCGCCATCTCCTGGTCATACCCTGTAATTACATGAATGGGTGGAGTTACAGTAAAAAAATAGACACGCCCGGCAGAAGGAGGGGGGTCACTCCGTTCACGGGACTTTGCAGGGACCCGGCTGGAAGTCAGCTGGAAGACGGGCTGCCATTCAGCTGGCGTTCAGCTTGAACGGGAACTTTAAGTTGCTACTACTGTATATGCCAATCCAGAGCATCCCAAACATGCTCAGTGGGGTGACATGTCCGGTGAGTATGCTGGCCATGCAAGAACTGTGATTTTTTCAGCTTCCAGGAATTGTGTACAGATCCTTGGCAACATGGGGCCGTGCATTATCATGCTGCCAACATGAGGTGATGGACGTAGATGACATGGCACAACACTGGGGCCTCAGGATCTCATCACGGTATCCTCTGTGCATTGAGGAGAATAAGAAAAACCCCAGGTTTCTCTTCAGCACTGTAGCCAGGCTAACAGAGAATCACAGCTCTACTGAACCATCTATTCCTTTAGGTCTAAGTAGCAATGACTTCATGAGCTTCTTTAATGATAAGATTATAACTATTAGAGACAAAATTCATCACCTCTTGCCCTCAACAGGCATTGATCTGCATTCTGATACAGCAAGTTTTGAAACAGCTGCAAAACCTGTTATGTATTTAGACAGTTTTTCTCCCATCGACCTTCATCAAATAACCTTTAATCATTTTCTGCAGCTAAGCCGTCAACCTGTCTCTTAGACTCCATCCCAACCAGGCTGCTCAAGGATGTTTTACCCGTAGCTAGTAATTAGTTATTGGATATGATTAATCTGTCTTTCTTATCAGGATATGTACCCACAGTCCTTTAAGGTAGCTGTAATAAACCTCTTCTTAAAAAGCCCACTCTAGACCCAGAGGTCTTAGCCAACTACAGGACCGATATCAAACCTTCCCTTTCTGTCTAAGATACTTGAGAAAGCTGTAGCTAATCAGCTGTTGGACTTTCTCCATAACAATAGTCTATTTGAGGATTTCCAGTCAGGATTTAGGAGTGCATCATAGCACAGAGACGCATTAGTCAAAGTTACAAATGACCTCCTAATGGCATCAGACAAGGACTCTCTCTGTACTTGTCCTGTTAGATCTTAGTGCTGCATTTGCACCATTGACCATCAAATTCTTTTACAGAGACTGGAACATCAAATTGGCATCAAAGGAACCGCCCTAAGCTGGTTTAAATCGTATTGTTTAGATCGATCTCAGTTTGTTCACGTCAATGACGAATCGTCCATGCAGACCAAAGTTTGTCATGGAGTCCCACAAGGTTTTTGTACTTGGACCACTTCTATTTAGTTATATATGCTCCTTTAGGGAACATTATTAGGAATCACTCTATCAATTTTCATTGTTATTGCTGACGACACCAATATATTTATCGACTCAAGCCTGATGCAACCAATCAGTTAACTAAACTCAAGCATGCCTTAAGGATATAAAAAGTTGGATGACCTACAATTTCTTGATGTTAAATTAA
Organism: Larimichthys polyactis; assembly: GCA_018985215.1. Lineage (NCBI taxonomy): Eukaryota > Metazoa > Chordata > Actinopteri > Sciaenidae > Larimichthys > Larimichthys polyactis. Next base: position 303,125 of record JAFMOB010000045.1, read on the forward strand.
GACAAAACTGAAAGCTGTCTTGTAATTGGACCCAAACACCTCAGAACACTCTCTTTCTAGAGACTTAGTTACTTTAGATGGGATTCACCCTGGCCTCCAGCTCCACTGTAAAGAATCTTGGAGTTGTTTTTGATCAGGATTTGTCCTTTAACGTCCACATAAAACAAATTTCGAGGACTGCATTCTTCCACTTACGTAACATCGCTAAAATCAGACGCATTGTCTCTCAGGCGGATGCAGAAAAACTAGTCCACGCATTTGTTACTTCAAGGCTGGACTATTGTAACTCTTTGTTATCAGGCTGCTCTAATAAGTCTCTTAGGACTTTGCAGTTAATTCAGAATGCTGCTGCACGTGTTCTGACAGGAACCAAGATCAGAGATCACATCTCTCCCATTTTGGCTTCCTTGCATTGGCTGCCTATTAAATCTAGAATAGAATTTAAAATTATTCTCCTTACTTACAAAGCTCTTCATGGTCAGGCACCATCGTATCTAAAAGAGCTCATAATACCTTACTACCCCTCTAGAACACTGCGCTCTCAGGATGCTGGGTTCCTTGTGGTTCCTATAGTTTCCAAAAGTAGATTGGG